>JARHVA010006326.1:200000-497500 GCA_037957365.1 Torreya grandis
TTTTTTAGTAGGACATAATGTTTATATATATTGTAAAGTACCATAAGATGATCTTGCCCCATTCATGGTGTATCTTTTAAGGCATCCATTCAAGAAGATTTATTTTTATACAATCCACTAAAATAAAAAGCATCACTAAATGATAAATTTATTTTTTATATGTGTATACATACACCCCACCAAAGTCTCATCAGATGTCACAATAGTTTAACCCATGATGATGCTTTGATAAATAAACATAACAACACTAAAGATAATAAGTAGAAAAGACATGCAAAAAAATGAGTGACCACAAGTAACATATACATAACTTGTATTTTCACTAAATCATTACATGCAAATACCATATTTTTTTATTATTGAGGGTGAAATAATTTGATAAAACCTAAGGATAAAATTATAGAAACAAATATAAGCAAGACATTCATACACATGATGGTCAATAAATTGATGTAAATAAAAAAAGCTCAAAATTAAGTGAGAAACTTTGAAAATTTGACTTTTGGGATGGATAATGCTATTTTAGAATAAAAATATCCATACAAGAAGATAAAAACCAATTAAATAGGTAAGATAAGACTCAAAGGCTAATTAGGATTGAAAAACCCAAAAATGTATCTAAAGTAAGATAAGTAACAATCCAAATCAAACGAGGGAGATATAAAACTAATTTATGATAAAATATCAATGTATGAAAAGTAAATAACCAAACTAAAATAAACATGAAATTGATAAATTATATTGAATGGCCCATGAAAAATTAATATAATAATTAAGGTAATAAACATAAGTATTATAAATCCTATAGAGATAAGGTAATGAGCAAATAAATTCTTTCATCAACTCAAAGATGGAACTTCTATTGTAAAGATGGAAAAATGAGAACTTCTATATCACTACCTTGTCTAAAATAGACAAATAATATGAATTGAATAATATGGGTAATATTTATACATAAAATTTCCTTCCAAGGGGAAAAATTAAAGGAGGGAAAATAGGGTCTCATTAAGCTAAAAACATGGTCTTTACAAAAAATGAGACACTCAAATTACATTGGCATTACTAGGAGTTTTCAATATCAATGGCCCTATATAATTCTACCTAGTAATGAAATCCTTGGATAATTAGTGAATCATATATAGCATTCAATGATGATTTTATGAATGCATAGAAAATGATCTTACATTCTCTCAATGTTTTTCTTACTCATCAAGACCCCTTATAGAATCACTAATCTATTGTGAATATTGAGTAATTGTGTGATAAAGTATGTGCATCTACAATGTAATAATATATCTAATTATGAAATTATATATCATATCCTAGTCTATTGACATACCACACCCTAATGTACCTACGATCTATCATGAGTCCAATTATGGATTTTTAATTTTGATTAGAATAAGAGATGTGCTAAAAATATCATGTCTTTTGGTATGACCAAAATTTTAATATTTTACCTTTCAACACCACATTTTATTATTGTATGGATTTTAAATATTTTGGATTTTCTCTAATTTCCTTTTCCATAAGTAATAACTAACCACTAGTGCTAAAAAGGACTATCACAAGAGAGCTTACAATTAGTCATTAAAGAGGGTAACATAAAAACCATGGTTTCAATGACTCCTAGACTTGCACCTTAAAAATAAGTGTAATATTTAAACCTACCTTGAGATCCCAAAAGTAAGATGGAATATAGGGAATGATGGAAATGGTCATAAAACATTTGGGTTTCACCAATTTAAAATAATGTGTAAGGTAGGATGGTATGGTGATAGGTGGGTATGATTAATCATCATAAGAGAAGGTAAAATATAAATGAATATATGAATATATATTTCTATAAAATTACCAAAAGATAAAATGAATTATTATAAGTGAATAAATATATTACTCTTGACCATTGCCTTAACCTATTAGTAATAAACCTAAGTTTGGGATACAAATAAATATTTGTATAAAAATTAACAAGGAAAAACAATTGTGAGGATGGTCTAGTTGACTCCTTACATATTACCATGTAACTCATATAAAAAAAATCCAAGAGGTAAAAGTAATATAATACCATATAGTACAGATATGACAAAAAATAATGAAAGGGGTGCATATATCTATCAAAGAGAAAAAAAATCATAAAGGAAATGATGGTTGACTATAATAGGAAAATAATTTGTGAAGAAGGCCTGGTTTATTATAATGAAACCTACAAAATTAAAATGAACAATTTTAAAAATATAAAAAAAACTAAGGACGGAAAGGTTCCAAGGCTACTTGAAATAAACATGGATGTGTGAAGAGAAATTAATGTTAAACTACAATATAAGAGAATCATAGTAAAACCTCCAATAAATGACTATTATATATATATATATATATATATATATATATATATTTAAAAAGTAAAATTTATAGGAAATGTAAAATCATATATCAATGAAACTAAGATTAAATTAATTTGATAAAAAATACTTATTCAAAAACTAAACATTAGTCACTTATTTGAATATGTGTCCTAAATTTATTTGCATTCTATATGTAGTAGTTTAAATGATCTATCTCACTAGGTAGGGACCTTAAATTTTTTGGGTGTACATTACTTATTTTTCATGGGTGTAATTCAATTTAAATACTATGTCTCCAACATCAAAATTATAAACTTTTACTTTAATATTATGTTCTTTGGCTATGTAGTTTTTGTCTTGATAATTATGTTGTAAAACATTCATATGTCATTCACTAATTAGGTATAAAATTTGAAGGTATGGTTCTCAAAGCTCTTTTTATGCACCTAAAATCACTCACTTCATTATTGTTGACTAATATTTCTATTAGTTGACACTAATTCCACATAACCTATTTTATCCCATCAATTTATCCTAGTCCTAGCTATATATCTAATATCCCCATCCATTATCCTACATTCACTAACCTTATTTATCCAATTACCTCATTAATTCTTCTAAATATCCCATTATCCTAATCTAATCCTAGTTATCTATTATATGGGGATTTTAAATTCCCATAACCATACCTACCCACCTATCAACCTACACCCTAGTCTTTCCTACACCTCTAGTCACCTAGTCCTTCTCTAATCCCCATCTAACCTCTCCTTAATAATTATTAAATCCTAAATATATTTTTATAACTCAAAAAATATATAAATTTATCTAACCAATACCTCCTCTTTAAAAAACTCTAACTCTAGAGGTTTCTAAGGAATTTAATATTCCTTAGATAATCTAGAATCATTGATCTCATCCCATTAACTTTGAACCTCAACCCTTGATCTTCCCTCCTTCATCTATATAAAAAATAATCCTCCTCCATAGAAGTCCATATAATAATCTGATATCAAAGACATGTCAAAATCCATCTAAAAATATTGTGGAGAATCCATGCCAAAATCAATCCTCAATCAAGCATCCATTATAAACATCTCTAATCAAGCATCATAGTGTAATTCTGAGTCTAATCATTCAAGTGAAAATCCTATAATGGAGACATGATAAGGTAAAGAGGATGGTAATAATGTTCTATTTTCTTTGATTTTATCTCATATATCCATTCCTATTAGTGTTATCAAGGTGAGTTGTTTTTTCTATTTTGGTAATATTGCTTGAACTTGAAATTTGGTGCACAATTTGGCAACCATGATGGGAGTATCCTTCCCAAACTAACAATTTAGCATCCAAGATGTGTTTTTATTAACATGTAGATCAAATTAGATTAATAAATCTCAAAAAAATTCAATTTTTGCATATACAGGTCTTAGTCATAGGTTTGTATTGATATTTGTGACATTGTCCAGGCCAATTGTGATATTGCCCTTGTAAGTAGTGACTTTACACTAACCACTAACTATTTGTAGGATTTTATCCTATCAAAAATAACATGACTCAATAATCATAGGTTTTTTAGGTGAGTCATGACTTTTTTAATCTGAGTCATGTCTTTGTATGACCATTTATTCTAGTAGTGTAGGTTTTAATTTTTTTGACAATCCCATCATTTACGAGTCATGGGTTTGTTATTGGACTTGTAGTATTATCTAACCTAGTCATAGTATCATATACCACTAATTATTTTGTGTTATAGGTCCATTTTCAATAATACTATGACTCTTCCATTCACAAGTTTATCCTTAAAATCATGGTATTATCGATAATAGTCATGATATTATAGTATTCCACAAAATAATTAAATGACTGACCTCTATCCGTTAATTTGTAAGGGCCATCTTGATATTATATGTTTTTCAAGTGATTTTTGACATAAATTTAGTCATCCCATTAATATTTTTAAGGATTTTCACTTAAAATTCGTATTTATCAAACTAACCCCAAATTTTATGTCAATATTTTGTCTGTGTGGTTTTTGTGTGGTCTAGGTGTTGTGCAAGTTAAACAATAGATCAAGGCAAGAGAAATCAATTTAGTAATCAAGATAGAAACATTCACCTTTACCCATTTTTCCCATTTTTAACAAAACCATGACTATTAGCATTTTCAGACTTACGAGATTACCATTTAGAGTAGTGGTATTGTATTTATAGTCATGATTTTATCTTTTTATTCATTTTGAATTAACTCTATTTATAGAATATCATTGCAAATTTCATAGGACAAAATTAGGGTATAATCTATTTGAATAAACCTCTTTTTGATTATAATTTTCATTTTGATAAAAGTATAAAACATTTTGTAAATAAATATTTAATAAAATTGGTATTTAAAGATATCATAATCATATATAAATAGACATTTTTAACCATCTAAAGTAAACTAGTTAAAAACATTATTTTCTGACCAAAAATATAAATCTAATTTTTTTGCCATTCTGCATAATATCATGATTATCATTTTAATTATAGTAGTGGGTTTGTCAATTTAAGTTGTGCTTTGGTGGTTTACAAAGAAACCATGATTATCGTTCTATAGTCATTAGCAATATTGCCTATCCTAGTCATGGGTTTCTCTAAGTAATCATGGTTTTGTATTTAACCATCATGGTTAGATAGATTTTATAAAACTACCACTCATGAGTCATAGTTTTGTCTAGTAAGTCAGGATTTTGAATTATGAAGTTATGATTTTGCATTAAAATTTGGTCCTTTTTAATTCCATTTTTTAATTCAATTTTTTGTGAATTTTGAGTCAGTATGATCCTTCCACAAATCTCAAATTACCTTGACCGATGAGGGGCTCCACACCTTGACCCCACCTTGTACCATGATAGGTAACACAATTGGGTCACTACCCTTAAATCTCATAAGGGGTGTTTCCCCTTGACCCCACTAGGGGATACCTCCCCAATACCCCCACATAATGTCCCACTCACCCCAAAGAAATTATAAAGCCAAATTATGATTTTTTAGGGTGTTTTATTAAGGCATATTTCACTAGCATTTTATTTATTGTAGGGGTTATATTTTCATTCTAATGTTTGGTTTTATAGGTTACCCCTCAAAATTAATCTATTAAAACTAATAATCTTTTTGTTATAGGACCCCACTCTTGAGTGCCAATCAACTTGTGTACTTATAGGCCACTATTTAAAGACCCATTTTGGCACCTTTCTCATCATTTTATTTTATATATCATTTTTAATTATATTATCATGTGTATATATATTTATTATATTTTTTCTTGTATATACTTGCTTGTGTAAACTTTTGAATAATCATTGTATTATTCTCATCATACATAAGAAATCAAAATGGTTAATTAATTGCATCATGTATTTGCCTATTTGTTGAGCCCTCCCTCTAGGATAACACGTGATGTGGAATTGATCCCCATGTATGGGTTTAGTTTATAAGTGATAATGTTGTGGATTTCATCACCATGCACTGATAAAACTCTAGGTTTTGTAGGAGTATAGCAATCAAGGACATATGTCATTAGGCTAAGTAATTGAACCCATATAGGTCATTCATGAAAGATAAGAGTTAATTATCTAGAACAAGCATTACACAACACCCTATAATGAATTTGGACACAACTTACCTTCATGTATATAGGGTATTCCCTTAAAAACCTTGTGAATACCTAACATAAGACCTTTTAGTCGTAATAGGTGTACCACTACAAGAGTCAGAATTAGCTCTAAAGTAGCCATCATGTACGAGTAGGGTTGAGAGGATTTGGTTAATATTGTAATGGGTCATCAACCTATAGCCTCACTTATGAATCCATTTAATGGTGAACACATCAGGTTATACACCATTGAGTTTACTAATCATAGATTGTGTCTTACTCTTTTAGGTGTGTGTTGTGCTAAACCTACATTATTTGTGATTCAAGTGAGCCTTCACCTATCTGAACCTATCTAGGTCCTTTACAAGTATCTTCTTATATATCCTTACCATATCTCATTCCTATTCATCCTTTGTATATATCTTTGTCATCCTATCATTATACATATTATTGTTATCCCATCTTATCTTATCTAGTCATACCTGCTTATCATAATTCATATCCCCATCTTACCTTGTACACATCATCTTATAAATCACATCACATATTTTAGTCACATCTTATGTATCCTTGCCTCATCCTATTGTACATAATTTTATTCCCTTGTACATTATTTTAATCAAAACTTATCCTACTCACATTTTTATCTTATCCATCTCCCATTCCCCATCTTATCTTTATCCCATCCTAGCCTACCCATATCCACTTATCATTAATTATACCCCCTATCACTTCCATATTATTTTAACCATCCTTGATATCATCATCACCTATATTTATTTCATTCCTAGTCCTATCAAACCAATCCTATCCTCATCCTCTTGTACATAGTTTATTCTCTTGTACATTCTACTAGTCATATCCAAATCTTTCATATTATTCATATTCACTCATCATCCTAGTCATACTTTATCATAAGACCACCTCATCCATATTCAATCGTACCTTAATTTGACCTTACCTTATCCATAAATCACACCATAGTCTTAATCATTCCTATATAATTTTATTGATATCACCCACTTACATATTTTATCATAACCCATCACCTATCCTAATCCCATATTGTCTCACCATCCACATTCTATCCTAAGTCCACTATCCCATCACCTTATATATCTTCATTTTTACCTTCTTATACATAATTCTCTCTCTTGTACATCATTTTAATCACATCTAATAACTAGACCCATATGTCATTATTAATCCACTAATCACATCCTAATCATACCTCATCATAGACATCTAATCTTAAATCCATACTTGATCATTTTTCTTGACCTTACCTTCATCAACCATCTAGTCATCACCTCACCCTATCCTAGTTGGTTTTTAGGTCATATATGGGTATAAAACATCCGCCTTTCATTACCCCTTTATCATTTAATAATCACCTATCATCATACTTATCATTATTTTATTGTCTTAATCACCTCCATCACCTAATCCTACCCCATATCATCTTGAGAAAATTGGTCTAAGGTTTTGAGCTACTCCTATCATCCACACCATCCTATCATATTAATCCACTTGGTTAAATCTCATATCATAATCAATAGTTTCTTATCATATTGTCACCTTTTTAGTCTCAATCTAGAAAAGCCATCAATCTAATCTAGTCTAATCATCTTGCCTTATTCATAATTAGCACCCATCATATCTTCCTCTTACTAGTTTTTATTATTAAGCACCCATCACATTCTCAATATTTTTGCTAGTTTTAAACTAGGCATTATTGATAGGTTTTTATCACCTATTTCACCATCGGTATAATATTTTATCATAGTCCTTAATCCATTAGTCTATCTCATCTCCATCATTACCTATCATACTAGCTCAGTCCTTTTGATCTATTTTATTCAATAACCTTATCCAATCATTATCTGACCTACATCATCCATCATATATCAACCATCACCATGGAATTAGAACCCTCCTTAATTTACCAGTACATACATTCCAACAAGTATGAGATCCTTTTGTGACTCATTATAATGGGTGTACCACTTCTTAAAGGTGTTAATCCCTTTCAACTCATTGCACCTCTTGCCCAAGCCCCATCATGTGAATCCCATACCATCCTACATCTTCTAGACACAAACCACCATCTACCAATTCCCATACTATCAAATGGAATATGATCTTGGCCACTTTAATTCCATCTACCTAATCATATCCAAAACCATCTAATCATAAGTCCAATGCTTCCAAGTCTATTTCACAACATGAATCATGTCTTTATAATCACCTTCCCATATCATTAGAATCCATTTTCAAATTACTTGTCATCACTAACATGATGGTCTATCCATTTATCCAACACCTTGATCCCACTAATCTAAATCCATTTTGGTATAAAGATAACCAATATTTTTCATATCACCAAATTTGGGGGCATACCATTAATCGATGTTAACCTTTCCAAGATTTTGTCCAAGACCTCATTGACTAAGGTGATATAGTAATTGACAAAAAAAAAGATGCATCCACATATATAAGTGAATAAAAATAAGAATGTTAATATTCAATTCCCAATAATGATTAAGATCTTCCCTTTCTAAGCTAAGGTTAAGACACCACACCCATCCTACATGATCACCCATCCTTGAAAAATATTCCATCACAACTAAGTCTATTCCCTATAATCCTAGTCCCCCCATGTATGATAAGTCCCTCTATGATCCTATAATTATCAAATCTATCATTCATGCATCATATCCTTCTTACCCATCACCTAAAATACCCCTTATCAAAAGGCCAATAGTAGACAATACATTTACAAATAACAAAATTATATCTTATGCATTAAAATCAGCTTCAAAGTTAGCATCTGAGGTCTTATCTTCCATAGGATCATGTTCAGCACAAAAATTCCATCCCTCATGGATGATAATAATACCTATCTTGTAGAGGATACCTATAATCCAAATATCTTTGATTAATTACTAGGCATATATTTTGATTTTATTCTAGATGATGACATCGTAAATGAGTTATTGAAATCTTTATCTATTAAAGATTATCAGAGTGACTTTGATCCTCCTTTGGATGCATCTACTATAGCTAGTCTTAGTGATCCTTTTGTTGATCTTGAGGAGATTTTTTTATGTCAAAACCAAGTCTCCTAGCAACCCCTATGAACACTAAGCTACCCCATCACCACTCATTTATCTCATGATACCCTCATCACCATATTAATCCATTATGTACCCTTTTCTCCCCATTGATGATCACTTAACCACCTCCCTCCATAAGGACATATAGGTGCATTCATCATTGGACCCTTCCTTGATCAATATAATGTGTTCCAAAAATCCAAAGGTCCTAGACAATATTCTAAAAGTCATAAATCATAATCACATCATATTTGATCCCATCAATCAAAATTAAGAATAATCAAATCATTGGTTGAATCCAAAAGCATCTCTCCCTAGTATATTGGCACTAAGAACCCATCAAAGTCAAAACAATCAATCAATCTCCCTTGATGAAGCCAAAAATCAAGATCCAATGCTGATTCAAAATCAGATCCCATCAAATTATCAAAATCATACGGTCGATAACCTATCAAATACTTAGATCAAAGACAAGCCATAAATTCAAAGTGTCTTGGATCTCTTATAGTCTTTTATCATATGGAAACAATCAAATGAAGAATGTCCAATACCTCTAATGGTGTATAAAAATGTTATTCCTAATCTTCCATCACTCATCACATCATCTTATCATGAACCCATAACCTCATCAGGTCTGATCACCCATTCACATCCCATATATCCCCATCAAGATATAAGCCACTCTATACTTCATATCACTAACTTCAACAGAATTGTCTCTCCTAAGGTTAATGATGATACCTGGTCTAGATAGCTGGAGGGATCACAATCAAGCATCACACTAGGTCACATGGACCCTAATACATCTAGAAATAATGAAAACATGATCCTACTATCACACATCCCCAGAATAGGTGTTGGTTAAATAATCCATCCTATCAAGTACTATATTTAATGGATTGCCTAGACTATGATGAGTTTTATGACATTTGTGATGGCTTGATCTTATTATATCTCATCATATTTATCTCCATCACAACTCATCCAACTAACATCCCATATTTTGTCATTATCATCTTCCTCTCATGATCCAAATCATATCCTTCAATCACAAACAAATTCTAATCATCCTCGTCACTTTATAATAATTAATCATCATCATATTTGTCCTCTAATTAATCATTGTCATCATCCTCTACTTAGAACTACATTGGCCTAAGGTCTTTTTAGACTATGTATGTAACACTTGGACACTTTTCAATGCTTAAGGATAATTCAACCACTATCTCTATCATCCATCCTCATCCCCTAATATTTTGATCACTCGATAACATCATTTATTCTCTCTTATCATCCTCATCATGATTAAACAGTTTATCTTTGAGATACACCCATCCTTAATTCTATTAAAATAGTCCTATCCTAACCTATATCTCTCTCTTGCATGCATAATTTCTTGGGATACATCTAAATATTGTGGTGTTTTAATCTTATCATCATCTTATTACTATTGATTCCCCCTTGGGATGTGTCTACAATTGTGACACCCTTCATCCCTATTCCTTATGCATATTTCCTTACTAGGGGCATCATTATCAATTTGTATCTCATTTCTCATGTCAACCTCACCTTATTCATATTCTATCCCACATCTAGCATCTGATCCCTTCATCTATCAATTTCATCCCACCCCTAATTTATTATTTTGAGTGGTCATCCATATCATTATTCCACACAATCCCCTTGAGGGGGCATCATATCCCCTATCATCATCTACTAACATTCATCTATGACATGGTTTTTATTTTAAATATCATTACTCCTTCCACTTCACTCCACTCATAATGCCATTTTAAAGAGGTTTAAAATGGATCCACCTAAAATTTCTTGCTTCATTATCGACTAATATTCCTATTTGTTGACATTAATTCTTCTTAACCTATTTTATCCCACTAATTTATCTTAATACATCTATATATCTAATATCCCCATCCATTATCCTACATTAACTAAAATTATATATCCCATTCCCTCATTAATTATTCTAAATATCCCGTTATCCTAATTTAATCCTAGTTATCTATTATATGGGAATTTTAAATTCCCATAACCCCATCTACCCACCTAATAACCTACACCCTATCCTTTCTTATACCCCTAGTCATCTAATCCTTTCTCTAATATCCATATAACATCCCCTTAGTCATCATTAACTCCTAAAGAGAGTTCTATAACTCTCAAAATCTATAACTCTCTCTAACCTATCCCTCCTCTCTAGAAACCTCTAACTCTAGAGGTTTCTAAGGAATTTAATATTTCTTGGATAATCTAAAACCATTGATATCATACCATTAACTTTTAACCTCAACCCTTGATCTTCCCTCCATCTATAGAACTAAGAATCTTCCTCCATATAAGACCATCTAAGAAGCTCATATCAAATCCATGTCAAAATCCATCTAAAAGTCTTATAAATAATCCATGCCAAAATCAATCCTCAACCAATCATCCATTATCAACATCTCTAATCGAGAATCATAGTGTCAAGTTGAGTCTAATCATTCAAGTACAAATCTTGGAGTGGAGGTATGAAAAAGTAAATAAGATGGTAAGAATGTTCTATTTGCTCTGATTTATCTCCTCGTTCCATTCTTATCGGTGTTATCATGTTTTGAGTTACTATTTCTATTTTCTTAATATTGTTTAAACTTGAAATTTGGTGCACACTCTTCATAATGAATGATTCTATGAAGAGATATTCCAAAATAGGGAAACAATAATTCTAATGGTAAAATAAAATTTGAACTAAAAATTAGTTTGAATGTAGTTGTCCTAGTCATAGTAAAATGCTAGTAAAATAAACCCAAATTGCATCGTATAGCTTGAGATGCTAGTCCAAATGATAATATCTAATAATACTTTGTAACATATTTAAAAGGTTTTTTTTGGTGGCTTATACTTGGAGATTTCAGTAAGGGTGATGAGGGTACTAAATTGGAGGATAATTTTGAATATTTTACAAAACTAATTTCATGTATTTTTTTCTAAAATTCAAACAATTTTAAAATATGATGGTGTGAAGAATTCAAAAATTACATATGATTTGATTAAGAATTACTTTTGATGTAGTTCCACCAGTGACATTAAAAATAGGAATATATTCAACCCAATTTGTTTAGTATTATATGATGATAGTGGTGAAGCCATGGTCATATTGTCACTAAGGTAAATTTTGTATGAGATATAAGCCCTATGTAAAACAACCCCAAATAATGAAAAAAAAATATTATTATTGGAATTATTTGTGATCAGAGTATAAATATAACTATGTTTAGGGATTGATACACACTTCTTGATTAGTGAATACATGTTTTCTATTATTTTACATATGTGTGATGGAAACCAATAACTAGATTAGGTCATTAAATATTTTTAAATATATGTAAATGTCATTATAAGGTTGTATCAAGAAGATAGTGTTTCCATTATAATCATTCACTTCAGGGTACATCATTATGAAGTTATACATTGATACACTAAAAACTCTATACCACTGGGACACCTTCCTAAAAAAATAATCTAAAGTTATTTAAACCTAAATAAGCATCCAATTTTCTCTAGTGAATCCAATTAATGGCTAGGGAAAGTAGATCATTTATTCATGATTATAAAACTAATTGTATGATAATAAATATCCCTAATTAGTCCTCATATATAATATTATAAATCTAAAAGAGTAGATAATAATATATAGGGATGTCTAGTTACTCACTAAACTAAATAGATAAATATAAAAGATAGAAACAATTCAATAATTAGAATATAAGGTTCTAAAATTTAAATTGAAGAATCACCATTCTAATCTCTACTTAGATAAAGATTTACAAGTATTCTGAAATCATCAAGCAATATTTACAAGAATATTTATAAAATTAATATAATATAATCTTTTGGAAAGCTTTAATTATTTTATGTTTTGTGAAATTAGTTTCCATGTATTCCTGTTATCCCCTTTTTGCCATTAGATCATGAACAATACTTATAAATCACTGCACCATGGTTACTTTGTTCTTGCATGTCAACAAATAAGACATATTCTCATTGTATTTAGCACATTGATGTTACATGAGTCATAATAGTTTACATTGAATATGGATAATACACCATAAAAGGCCATCACATCAACTTAACAATCATCAAAAGATTAATTTAAATCACACATTCAATATTATCAACCATATATGGGAAAATAAATAGAGGTATTACCTCTATTTCCTACCTACTTGACCCCTATTTGTTTTGAGTGATTACATATTCATTAAGTATGGAAAATATTAGGTTTAATTGAAACTGAAAGCAATCATTTCAACAACCATGCTTAAATTATATATTATAATATATAAAAATTTATAATTCCATTATTATCTTAACTAGGTCTAACTTAAATAGTCATCCCATCTTTAGTAATCATGCACTAATATCTTATATATAATTCACCACACACAAATAAATTGATACACCATATACATACTTCAATTCTTCTAAATGATGCACTATACCTTTCTTTACTTGTTAGGATATCTTAATTCCCTAACCATGTAGTAATAATAATATAAGTTGAGAATAAAACCTACTTTCAAAAATTACACTCAATGTAGAATATTTCCATTCTTCAGACTAGACAAAACATAAAAAACAAAAAATATGAATGTTTTTTTTTCTTTTTTTTACAAAAACATACTATCAATGCTGAAATTACCATCTAAAATTAAATTTAAATAATATTATTTATTCTAAAATATAATTATTCCATCCCAAAAAGAGTCAACATCCATTTAAAAAATTGACCAAATCATATAACCCAATACCTACAAATCAAATAAAATCATTGAATAACCAATTAGGATAATAGAAAAATAACTAAATAATAATTAAAATTACATCTTGATTACTATTTCATTTCATGATTTTGTAAATCAAACACAACCTTAATGTTGTTCTCATAAAAAGAGACAAGAATGACAACAATAAAAAAGCCAACAAAGCCATATAGGGAGTTAGTCATTTGAGAAAACATCAAGCTCAATACTACTATGGATAATGAAAACAAGGTGAGTAATAATATACAAAAAAATACTAATGGATTTAACTTATACCAAGTCAGGTTAGTGTTTCAACATTCAAATGTAAACCAATTTTTCTACAAATTTATTTATGTAATAAGCATCCAAGAATACATTTAATTACTTAATTTAAACTATTTGAAATAATATAGGTTACCATCACTAAAATAAATAATTATTAGTCCATATAAATTTAGAAATAGATATATCTTGAATAGTCATTCCTTAGCTTAGATTTCAATACTTCTTAGGATAATTAGAAATGTTGATGGCTAAAAATCTCACTCCAGGTTTAACAACACAGGTGTGGGACTAAATTTTAGTTTGTAAAGTAGCGTCTAAGATTTTAGAAGTTGGATCTTCATTCTAAGTTTGGGTAATGAAAAGGGATAAGGAGGAAATGAAAATAATACTGAAATAACCCTTACTAAGGTGATGCACAGAGATATTTAAGTAATTATCTTAAAATTTCATAAAATAGATTGAATCCTTAAATGCTATATACCATAAAGAGACATAAAGCATGAATTAAGATCTATAATGCAATTAAAGATCAATACTATATAAGTATATGAAAATAAATAATAACAAAAAAACTCTTTACTCAAAGTGACACAAAAAAACACATCCTCTTCATTGTTAGGTGGAGAATAAAATATAAAAAGCCTTAAAGGCACATACAAAACATCTAGTCACACCCTTGAGGAGCACCTATTAAGGTTTTAATGAAAAATAATAACTACTATTACTTGTATTCTATTATAAATGATTATTTTCAACATAAAAAATATGCAAATAAAAGATAACTAGTCATTTCCAAAAGGGATGAGCTCAAAATGTATATGTGAGATGACTTCTCATGGGAATGACACCTGGAAATATTGGTACTCATGCCCATGATGATGCCATTATAACTAAATGAGGGTATTGAACTCATGAGTGAATTTAACCTTTAGATCTTGGATATGGTTCAACTTCACTATCTTTTTATGGCCATGATTCTCAAGAGGAGTGTAGTGACACCATGTGTCAAGTTTTTGAACTACTTCTATTATGATCTTAGAGGTAGGGATCCATTTGCCTTATCTAGTGGCACAACTCCTAGATATAATAGGAAAAATCTAACATCAACAAGCATTGTAGTGCCACATGGAAAGGATCACCTCTTCTTCATTATAACTTCATAGTGTGTCCCCTTTTTCTTCTCCATCTAATGGTGTTCCTCGAAGATTTGACAAAAATAAAATGCCTTTGATAAGAATCAAGGTGCCTTGTGTTAAATAGGTACTTCTCCTAGGGAATTTAGGCAATTCCTTATAAAAATGAGCATGGGAGAATTGCATGTAAAAACTACATCTTATTTCATGACTCTTTAGTGGGCCCCACCCAAAACCCAATCAACCAATGGCACTTCTCTCAGGACTGACCCAAAAATAACCATCTTTGAGGAGTGTTAGGTTATCACATGTTAATATGATGTTCCATAAAATGGAATTGATAGCCTCTTTAAGCTAAAAGAGTGCTTGGTTACCTTGTGAAGGAATCAAAAGGATGTTAACACTTAGACAAAATTGTAAAAAGGAAATTGGGAAAGAAGAAGGTGAAAGAAGAACTATTGGATGTGATGAGCGAGTCTGAGACCAAACATGAACAACTCTAAAATAACACAAGGTGGATTCCAATATATAGTTATTATTAACTCATAGGGGTATCTACCTATAGATTAGAGAACCCAAAAACTCTAGTACATGGACCAAATGAGGCAAAATTTTCAAAATAGGAGGAATTAAAAATTTTGAGGAGCCACTTGTAAAGAGTCCACTCTTTGTCCTTAGGCTAGGCCTTATTCTTGAGAGCCTCAAAGGATTTATCTATATTAATAATCTCCTTGAAAGAGATGATTTATTAAACCCTAAACTACCACCAACATTTATAATTCAAGCTAGGTGTGCAACTACAACATCTTCTCCATCTTAGACATGCTAGGTGATTGATTGAGAGCCTTGAATATGGTTTTTTTCATTCTATTTCTTCTCTAAAAATTATTTTATTTGGTATTTTGGTAAGATGTTTTTGTCTACCAAGAATGGGGAGGCGAGTCCCAATTGGACTAGCTTTTCAATGTGCCCCTACTTATCTTGTACCACTTTCTCTAAGGCATTAAGGAATGCCTTATACTTGTTAGTGGACTTGTTGCAGCTTAAAAATTCATAAACCTTTGTCATCACTTGCCTTTAGTTAGCCACCCCTACTACCTATAATGTCTCATTGGAAGTGCTATAAAGATATTATATGATGAGAAATGAATCTTATACCTTAGGGAACATGAAGGTAATGACCTGGTTAATGGATGCACTTAACTAAGAGATCAACTCCTATAAGTCCATGATAAAATTGATCATCAGATTGAGATTCATGGTTGTGCCTTTGATCCTTTCTCATTAAGATTTGTACAAATGTTAGATCAATGAGATGATTTATATGGTATGAGAATAGGAGGCAAGGTCATTCTTCATCTGAGTGATATCCTAGGCTTTGACCAAGGACTCCTACTATGCCTATTGCTTCAATTATTAAAAATCCCAATTAGAATATAAGAGATTTTAATGGGTCTATTCAAATTCAATCTCTCTCTCTCTCTCTCCTCTCTCTCTCTCTCTCTCTCTCTCTCTCTCTCTCTCTCTCTCTCTCTCTCTCTCTCTCTCTCTCTCTCTCTCTCTCTCCTCTCTCTCTCTCTCTCTCTCTCTCTCTCTCTCTCTCTCTCTCTCTCTCTCTCTCTCTCTCTCTCTCAGCTTGGTCTCGATGACCACTTGAAAATTATATTCTTCTTGAAAATTCTCACTAGAGATGCTTATTTAAGGGTCAGACCTCAATTTATTAAGTTCTATGTCTTTTGCCTTAGCTTGAAAATTGAGGTGGTCAACCTTAGCCTTCACCTTGGTGAGTTTTAGTTTGTTCTTCTCTAATTATTAGGTTACTTTGTTGTAGTCTATAGTCATAGACTTTTATGTATGCTTCATCAACTTGACCCTATCATTAGACTTGGCCTAAATGAGTTTGACGCTAAAAGCTTGTATGACATAGTCCCATGGTTGCATCTACTCTTGAGTTTTGACTACTTGAAGGGTCAGATGAGTAATTATGAGGGATTATTGTGTGAGGTCACAAAATGACCACATGTGAGTGTCCATTAGGGCTTGGTCTTATTTTCCATTCAAGCCTCTTAGGCCCTTATTGTCATGTCCATATGTTGATGGTATTGATCTAATGCTTGAATATTTTACCTTACAAAGGGGAGTCCCTAAAATAAGATGAATGGACTAGTTACTTGATGTTATGGAGTAGTAGATGTTGTTCTTATGGAGGTTATTCGATAAAGGGTAAAGGTGAAAAGAGAGAAATGAAGGATCCTATAGAGTAGAGTAGAAGGTGATTATGCCATGATGGAAGATGATGTGGATGATGAAGTTGGAGGAGTGAGGAAAGGCAAAGAGGATGAGATTAGGATCATGGAAGAAGGTGGTGTGAGATGACAATGGCATGAATGGAAGAAGAAGAGAGTGGGGCTAGGGTATTACTTAGATGGGTAGTGGAGAGTGTCACAACCTAAGTTAAAACTATGGGTGAAGATAAGGAGGTGATGAGGGAGGTGGAAGTGGAAAGAAGGGGTTATGAGAAGCATATCTTCTTCTTGTGGTCTTTAGTGGAGGGTTAGATTTTGGTTCCTTGGGCCACTTGTACTAGGATGACCCAGCCATGAGGTGCCCATAATTGGCTTGTTGTTATTATGGTGTCATGGGGTATAGTAACATGGGAGTCCATTAGGTTGAAGGATTTTAAACCTCCAACACTTTGGCCTCATTATACTATAGTACAACCCCCACTTCCTTCCTAGGGGTATCTTCTTCTTCCTCTTTTTTTCCCTCTTATCTCTATCTTGAGATAAAATCCTACTTCCACCGTGATTTCCTCTAGATGATGCTCATCTTAGAAACTTTCTAAGGTTTCATCTATCTATTCATCATCAAAATTGGAATATGTCTTGATGATCTCTTTCCTATATTTAATATAGGTGGTTATTTTCTCATTACTCCAACTAGTCAAAGTGAGCTACACTCTCAATCCCTTCATTAATCTCTTAGTTGGGTCATAAGTCTAGACCATGTAATATAAGGAATCCCACTATTTGAGGGGATCCAATGAGATCTAAGATAGATCCAAATAATTTTTTAGGATGTATTCCATTGGTGAACTCCTCTATTCTAAGTATAATTGGGTCTAATGATAAAGGTTTCTAGTGGTTTTCAATGATGTTATGTATTTGATTGGATCATAGTTCCATATGTCATCAATCAGGTCATGTCCAAACTATAATAGCTTGGTTATGAGTAGGCATCCATACTACATCTTTATCACCATGATGTCCCTATTATGAAAGGGACATCATATAGACCTTTATTCTTCTTCCCTACTTCATAGAATAAGTCCATCATGTCAAGTTAGTGAGACAATTATAGGGCTAGGGTCTTATTCATTAGTTGGTGTAGGAGTTGGAAAGGTTTTTCTTAGAACCTATGTACTTAGATGAATGAAAAATGGGTTCCCTATAGCTAGTTGACCAAGACCCTTCTCCCAATGATCCATGACCACTACACATCCATCATTCTAAATGTAATGTCCTTTGTGCTGAGGCTAATGAGAACTATAGATAAAAAATGATCCAAGAACTTGTAGTATTCATGTGTAACTAATAGGATGTGGGTCCATATGATGATTCAGGTCACCATATTAAGGAATATTACCATCTTGGAGGTGTTGAGATTAAGATACGTAGAGAATAATTGGAAGTGATGATACAAAATGAGGTGTAGGAGGAAGGAGTAATGAAAGGTACCTAGTGTCAAAAACATTCTAGCTTATTATTCATGCATAGAGGAGGCATATACATGATGTTTCTCTTTAGGATAAATCCAAGTAATTGTTCTTTTTATGGACTTAGTATTCCTAGACATCTTGAAGGCTTTCCCTACTATAAATATCAACCTTGGGGTCACTTGGGAGTTGAAACATCTCCCTTATAACATCTACACAAATTTTCAAACTCAAATGAGTGTTACAATTAATTACACCAGTGTTATCATCATACCTCTCTATGCAGAGGGAAATTATTTTTAGGCATGGATGGATGTATGACAACATAAACTATGCTAGCATGCAGTCCCACATTCTATAGCTAAAAGAGTCATACTCCTCCCTATGGACCCTCTTGAGTATTCAAGCATGAGTACCCTCTCTTAAAATTTTGGTATTCTTGGCTATTTTAGGATCAAAGATATCATACATAAAATTAGGGACCAATGTTTGGTCTCTACATTCCTCTTCAGCTACCTTCTTGACATTTGGCACTTTCTCCTTTCATTTAGATGGGGAAAAAGCATAGGATTTTCTCACCATATATTGAGGGGGAAGGTTACCTTGGCTACCCAAACCATGGTTTGTTTGTCTTGTAGGATGATTATCACCTCTTGAAAAATATTTATAAATCTCCATCTTGAATCCTACTTCAAAATTAGTCTCTATCTTTATTGAATGATTAGCATTTCCTACTCACAAATTTCAATAGTTCTTAGTTAGGCTCTCTCTAATTTATTTAATTGACTAATGATCTCAATAATATCAATGTGTCAACTATTTGGCTCTATGGGGAGAGGGGTGTTTATATATAAACATGTCTCATCATGGAAAATTTGAAATCAAGCACCTCCCCTAAATGTTAAGGGTGGTACACATGCTCAAGGAGTCACTCACATGAGATTTAGTGTGATTGTTATGGGAGATCATGAAAAATGCAGCATTTGACATAAATGGTAGGTGAGGTGGGTAGATAATTTTCTTTTAGAGAATGTTTTTTTTAAATATTTAGGAGAGCTAGCATGAGGATACATGGAAACTAGACAAGCCACTTGTGCCAATGACACTTATTTAAAGGAAATATCAATAAAATGGGAAATTAAGAAAAAGAAAACAATATTTAAGGAAATAAAACACACACAAAATGGAAACTAACTAATTATGTACAAGGGAAAGGTAGGTAATCTAGTTAAAATTCTTCAAATCTATCTCATTAACTCAAATCTCCAATGCATTACCCTCTTCATATTCTAACTCAAAAGCATTTCACTGCTTATTGATAAAAATGTGAAATGGACCCCTCCACAATGAGTCAAAATTCACAAGCTAGCCTATATTTTTGGACCCTCAATCATACTCAAGTACTAAATACCTAAGTTTAAATCCTAGGCTCGATGACTTCTTATGAAACCATCACTTGATCATTTATTTCTAGGTAATTTTTGCACTGCTTGCCTATTCTCTTGCTTCTTAGAGGCTAAGTAGATATATGATTCTAAATTATATTTTCTCCATTTTTTATGAGTCTAAATTTTAATGTGGTGATTTTTAATGACACCAACATAACTACTTATTTCTTGTATACAATTTTATATAGGGAGGTTTTTAGGATTTACTTTGGAGTGATGCAGTCTACCCATAGAAACATTCTCACATGCATGTGCCACTCCCTTTTCTAGTTAGTGCCCATCATTTAGATTAGTCTTATAAGGTTCTTATTTGTTGACTTTACCAATCCATTCCCCTATGGGTAATAATTAGATGAAGTCTTTAAGAATATACCATTCTGAAGCATGAAATCAAAAATCTTGTACCTGAAGAAGTATTGTATGTTGTCAAAGATGATCATATTAGGTAGGATAAAAATTAATATGAGATCCTATAAGTAGCCAAGGATCATATTCTTGGTCATCTCTCTCAATGGGACTACTTTGGTCCACCTAGTGAAGTAATTGATGGCCATTAGTATCCACTTGTGAAAGGTGGTAGAGATAGGATTGATAATTCTGATGAAATATAAATCCCACTATGTGAAGGGTTCATCAGTCATAATTGGGTTTAGAGGCATGGTTGAATTTTTCCTCTTCCCTAAAAAGAAATAATATTTTTGGCATTTTTTGACAACATGATGGTTGTCTATGAACATGATCAGTTAGTAGTATCTTGCATGCAGAATCTTGGTCATGGTGGTTTTGGCTAAGAAGTGGCCATCATGGGGGTAAAATGTATATCTTTGAGGATTTTCTTGGCTTGGTGTCTTTTGACACATTACAGTAGGTCTCCACAAAAGTTTCTTTTGAATAGGACTCTATGGATTAGTGTGTAGTTAGACCCTTAGAGTCTTTAAAATACTTCCAATGTATGGGAAAGCCATAGAGATACCATCTAATTTTCATGAATTGAATGTTTCCAACAACCAAAGATACATTAGCCTCATATTATTTTAGTAGGACTACTTCTAACATGTCTTGTTCCTTCAGCGACACATCTACACTTTGGGCTAAGTATTCATAGATTCTTTTTCCTCTGATCACCTTAGTTGTCTTGACTTCAATATCATAATTTCAGATCTTGGTGATCTAGTTGGCCCATTTTTTTATGATTTCACCTTATATAATGTACTTTTGGATGTTATAGTGTGCCACATACACCATTATTTTACTTTCCATCACAAGGTGCCTAAATTTATTGAGGCCTTTGATAATGGTGAAAGTTGATCTCTCCATGAAGTTGTACTTGACTTAGTATCTAGATAATGTTCTTGAGTAGAATGTGATCAATTTCTCCCTTATTAATTTATCTTCCTTTTAATTTAATATGGATTTTAGGCTATGCTTCCTCCCATTGATGTACATTAAAAAATATTTTAGAAAGTTGGGGTTGACTAGTATAGGCACGGTGGATATTTTGTCTTTTATTTTATTGAGTGTCTCTCTTCCCTTAGTTGTAAACTTGAAGGATTGATATTTATTCAATATTAGGGTGATTATTTTCACCAATAATATAAATTTGGATATGAATTTTCTGGCGAAATTGATATTTCCAAGGAAACATTTGACCCCTTTCTTGTTTACTAATAGGATTAAGTCTCTGATAGCCTTTATTCTCTTCAAATTAGTGGTGATCCCTTATTTAGATACTATGTTGTAATAATGTTTACCTATGGGAATTTGAAGACACATTTTTGGGGTTAAAATACACCTTGTATTCTTAGAACTATTGGAAGACCTTCTCCATATGGTCAAAGTGGTCCTCCTTCCTTCAAAACACAATGAGGTCATCTAGGTAGATTAGGATGATCCTATTTATTATACCCTTGAAACCTACATCCATTTATTTTTGGAATGTTGACCTAGCATCAGATAGGTCAAAAGGCATCTTCACCTATGTGAAGGTTCCACACTTTATGGTGAATGTGGTATTTTTTTGATCTTCCTCATTTACCCATACCTAATTATACTTAGAGAACCCATACAATAGAGAAAAAATTTCCACACATCACACTATCTAGAGGATATGATTCACAAAGGGAAGGGGGGAATGGTCTTTCAAGGATGCCTTATTCAAATCCCTATAGTCCATGCACAACTAGATCTCTCCATATTTATTTCACATAGGGACCAAATTGGAAACCCAAGTAGAATGCTTGATTGGGTATATAATCCTTGAAGAAATTAGTTTCTTAAGATATTGAGCCATGAGGGACTCAATTTTTGGGTTCACCAACCTCTACCTCTATTAGATAAGCTTGGCTCCTTATACCAAGTCTATGGTGTGTTGAATGACCTCATAGTCATATCCCTTTAAGTCATCACAGGTCTATGTGATGGCACCTTATTTTTCATTAAAATAAATCATCTACTCCTTATCCTTCTAGGGAACTTCTTTTCCAACCTTCAACTTTCTCCCACCTCCAACATCGAGCTTAGAGTACTCACCCTTATCTATGAAAAACTTTCATTTATTGTTCCTTATATCATCATATTCAAATATATTTTCCAAGGAATGATCCCCTTTTGAAATTTATTAGTCTATAACTACATGATTTGGTCCTTCTATGCCTCCTTGACTTTAGGCTCTAGGTGTTCCATGAATTCGCATGATTGTTAGAGGAACATAGCAATCTAAGCATCACCTTCAAATACTTGCCAATTTTGGTCATTCTTAGGAATGGTGGGTTTGATGATAACCCATACTACTTGATCATTGGTGAAATTTTTTGTCATCAGATCAAATTAGGAACCAATTATCACCATTATATCTCCTTATATGTTTAGATCCTTGGGGATGATATGAATGTTGAAGGATTCTAAGGTCTCATTTAAATCCCATTTACAACGGTAATAGGACCTCATACACACATTATTTGTAGCTATGACTCCTCTTACCTACCTTATGACTAATTTGGAGTCACTAAATACTTTTAGTTGCTTTACACCCATTTGCTTAACAAGGTTGAGGCCATATACTAGTGCTTCATATTTAGCCTCATTATTTGTGCAAGAAAATTAAAACTAGAAATCCTAAAAGGTTTATTTTATAGAAGGAGACGTTAGTTGGATTATAACTCTAGAACTATTTTTTCAATTTGCACTAAAATTTAGAGTCCAAAAATCAAACTAACCTTCAGTCCCTTTGCTTTCATCCTCTTTGTTCTTTATGACCTCAGGAATAACCTAGTCTTCATCATGGATAATGTAGGTCCTAGGACAAGTGGTTTCAAAGTTTGTAAATGGGTCTCTCTTAATTAATTCATTGAAAAGGGATTATTATTTTAGGCTTCTAGTGTCTCCTACTTCTTCCCCTTTAAGCATTTTAACATAGTGTGTCTCCCTTTTGGTAAAGAGAGGTGTGTGTTGCTTTGAAGTTAATCATAACTTCATCCACTATGCATTTTAGGTGTATTGGTTTAGATAACACCTTTAAATTTGAGCCATATTTGTTTCCCAAGATCGGATGAGATGAGTCTAATGATAAGTACCTACCTGTCTTGGTGGTGAAGTCTCTTGATATCCATAACCCAAAGATAGGTGGGATGTTTATTACCACAACATCTTCTAATATAGAAATGTTGGCACAAGAATATAATGTGAGTGGGAGAACCCTAATAATACCTAAGGTTTGAAAATTATTCCCATCCAAATATATCACCCCTTTCTTCACCGGTTCATATTGAAATTATAGTGCATATGTTATTTTCTTTGGTATTATTATTATGTTAGCACCAAAATTGATCATGGAGTTGTGTAGTAGTTTCTTCCCTATAGTCAGTGTTAAATAGAATGGGGTAAGTGTTTTTTTTCTTACCCTTTATTTGGAATTAATGAATATAAAGGGTATCTAGGGTTGTGTACTTGTGCTATCTTATTTCCATTTCATCCTTATGGGCTCTATAGTCAGTTTTCCTTGTATGGGCTTTCCTCATTCCTCTAAGGCCTTTTTTAATAGTGTTTTATACTTTGGGATGGATAGAACATCCCAAAGGGAGACATTGGTCAGAACCCTTTTAATTTACTATAGTATATTTTATGATCTAAGGGGTGGAGCCTCAAGGTCTTTCACCTTGTTTTACACTATTTTTCTTCAGTTTGGATATGTTAAAGGCACTAGGATTTTCTCAAAAGTCACCTTGGGCCTTATGACAACTTTGGTATTTTTGGCCAATCTCTTATTAGAGTGTATATAATAGTCTAATTAAATTATTAGAGATATATACATGAGAACTTCACTCGCATAAATTACATCTTTGCCTTATACCTAGGAGAAAAACATGTGTTATGGGGCTATTTATTCTTATTGTTGGAGGGGCATTCCTTGCATCTATGTCATTAAGACCATGTTATTAATTAACAAAGATTAGTAAGTGTGGGATAAATCAAGTGTGTTATTTTTTTGCCTTTATTAAAAAAAAAATTTATATAGGTTTCATTTTGGACAATTTTGGAGCTCATAAGCATCATTTCAAGGGAAGCACCATGAGTTAGAATCATTTGCCAAGTTATTTTGGCTAGTAAATAAATATTTGTTTACACTCAGTGATAATATGTATAAAGGATCAAGGATCAAATCCATTTGATCCATATACCACATCTAATTACTTAGTGTTTGGTGTTTTAGCACTTGGTGGTTCAAAATTTTCCTCTTTGGGTACTGGTTTTGTTGGTATAGTGCTCTCATTTCTTGGTAATTATTGAAAGAAAGCTTTGGAGGCATAACATGTTACCTTTTGAGATTGATTATCTCATTAGAGAAGTTCTATAAGATACTCTATATGTCATTAAACTCTATGGATAGTGAGGATGAGGTGGATGTGCTTGCCTAAGTGGGTATATATACATACATAGAAGGTAGCGATCTTGAGGTACTTAGGACTTCTTATGGTGGCAATGATATTTTTGTGAATAATGGCATCGATGGCTGAGGAGGATGATTTCATACATATATTAAATTGTTTTTGGCTCTTACCACTATATCATAAGCATCCATCAATGTTTGACCTCCAAGTGATTGAATCACAACCAAACTATTTGAGTTGAAGGCATTGAACGGATAAGCCAGTTATTACTATCCCATGATATGAAGTTCCTTTACAATTTTGAAAGAGCCATTTAATGTTATTGAGTAGTTTTAGACATTATGGTCCTTTGATGAGTTATATATCTTAGAGGAAATGTTATCAAGACCAAATTTTTCATTATTTTTGACCTTTTAATGGCCCTTTGGCTCATAAACTTGGGCTTTTAATTGGGTAGACTAATAGATCGGTCCCACTAGGAATACCAAAAAATAAAAATTATTGATGAATAAAATTCTCAATCTAGGTTTAATAGCCTTATATGGGAATATTTATAGGTATGGGACCAAATTTTTGTCTTTAAAGCAACCTCTGGGATTTTAAAAGTCGGCTCTTCATTCTAAGTTGGGGGGAAGAAAAGGGAAAAGGAGGAAATGTAAATAATACTAAAATAACCCTTACTAAGGTGACATGTTGAGAGATTTAAAGAATTATATAATTTTGGAGAGTTTTCAATGATGTGATGGAGGTGTCCAAGTGAGTGGATGAAATGCCTTGAATATTCTAAGTGACAATGACAAAGTGTGTAATGTGCTTATTCTAGTATACTTGAAGTAGGTTGGTTGATCTTTAGTTTTGGCATGGTTAGAGATGTTTAGGGATGAGTATGGAGTATTGAACATGTGTTAAGGGTAATATAAGAGGTTTTATATGATTTATGTATATTTTTTACATAATTATAATCCACCAAGTTCATCAATATTTTCATCTAGACATTTTGGGTCTAATGGTAGAAAATATGAGTAGGCAATTTTATGACATCATAATTTCTATGTGTAGATGATTCAGGGGGAATTAGTCATATGGTTGTCATAAAATTAGTCCATAGTTTATATGCACAAATAATCAAGTTTAGTGATAAAGTGTGATAGAAAATATTTAAGTACAAATTTGGGCTCTCAGGCTTTTTGACAGTGTTTTCCCATACTTAGCCAAAATTGCAATATGGCAAGAAAAGTTGAGTAGGCATTTTAATGATGTCATATCTCACATGTGTGGATGTTTAAGGAGAAGTTGATCATATGGGTTTGTTTATTTTTGTTCCTAGTTTATATTTTATAACCTTTAGGTCAAGAATTGAAGCATGATAAAAGATATGCATGTACAAAGTTGGTCTTTCTAGATAGTTCTTTACATAGTTGGCTTTATTAATAGATAAATTTGAGGAATCATTTTAATGTCATTACATCTCACACATGTGATTTTTATAAGAGAATATTACTATGTTTTTGGATTATATTATGTGATTAGATCATTTGTTCCAATTGTTAGAAATTAGGCTTGAGCAAATCAAAAGATATGGAGGTGTAAATTTAGCATTCTAGGCAGATAACAATGGTGCCCATACTTAGTCTATTTTACACGATGTTAAAGATTAGGACCAAATGAAGATATAATATCTTTAAAGATATAATATAGTGAAGATATATGTTTCATAGTAATTGAAATAGGTAAAAATTTTCATTGGTTAATATGGATAAAGATTGAGCTTCTTCTAAGATCCAATGGTGCATAGGTGATCATACAATTTTGATATAATGGTGAATGTTGAGTGAGATGGTAGGAAGTGCATGATGTTTAATATTAGAAGAGATCAAAAGACATGTGAATTTTATAATTTTCATTATCATGATGGTTTTTAGTAACATTGAATGGTGATCAATATAAGATAAATACCTAACTGATCCACAAAGATCGATGGTGCACATTGAGTCAATATTATAAGAGTGCACAAGATAACGTCAACATGTTCAATATTTAAAATTTTAAATTGCTGAAATATGTTTTAAAGGTAAATATTTATAAAATAATATTTATGGTGTGTGTTTAATATAAGTATTGAATACTTGAGATGATAGCATGGTGTTTGAGGTTTAACTGTGACTTTTTGAATTTAAATATTTGAATTTAACAAAGGAAAAACTAGTCTCTAGTTTTTGGGCTATATATTTTGATATATATATATATATATATATATATATATATATATATATATATATAATTTGACCATGGTGTAAAAATAAAATTTGTAAAGGAAAATAGGATGAATATATAAATATATATTTTAATATCTGAAAGTATATATAGTCAAATTTATAAAGGTCCAAATTTGACTGTGTGTTTGATTGTGTTTTGTAAGTGACTCGAGAAGGGTATTTGAGATTGTTCTGATGTTATTTCAATGTATCATGATGAATTAAATATTTTGGAGTGTTTTATAATATATTAGGATTTTTTTTTAAAATTATTAGAGTTCTAAAAATCATATGTAGTATGAAAATATGTTTATAAGTTGATTGTGTGTTCATGTATGGTAACTATTGCACATAATGTTGTTCGAGTGAATTGTGCTTAAGAAAAAGGGTACTATGATGGTTTTTGGAAATTAAATAAGACATATAAATAATTTTTAATTTATACATGAATTTATAAAGTGTTCTTATGTTTCTTATTTTTCTCAGAGAAGTGTCAAAGAGATGAATGGGTCTCCATAAGACCTAAAAGTTACTTAAGCCTATTTGAAAGTTGATTATGCTTAAGTTTGACCCATGTGAGATGCCTTAAGGATAAAGGAATTTATATTGGATGAAAAGGAAAATTATTTGAATTGATAATTAATGAATTATCTATATATAGTTAAATTAAATGTGTTTATTTATAGACTTTTGAGAAGACTTGTGCAAAGTGTATGTGAAAGTTATGGAGAGAAGGAGAGGTAGAGTGCCCAGTTGATGAATTGATGAGTAGAGCATATTTATGACTATTTTTATGACATATATTTAATATTTATGATGTTATAAAATTTATTTTATAGTTTTAGGATATGAAAATATGTATGAGTGTGCATATGAGGATAATTTGAGTGAAGGAGAGAGATTGTGGCATGGCTATGTGAGAGGCCTGTATGAGATAGAGAGGGAGTTTTTGAAAGTGTTTAAGACATTATTAATAATTTTAAGGTTTTAAATTGAGGGTTTAAATTATTTTATATTCCTTATGGGTAGTTTTTCCTTGCGAAATATGTGTTTCACTAAAGGCCTTCAGTTAGGAGGATATGATCAAGGTTTACTAGTCTAAAGGAGTTGAATAGTCTCTTGTTTGTATTTTACTATAGGAAAATTAGTCCATGTGTTGTAGAATTGAGAGTGGGTTTTAATGCCAATGAGGGTTTCCCATAATAACTATGTGTTATGTGTTTGATCTTGTGTATGCATTGAATGAATGAGCTCTCTTATCAATATTTCTTGATCAAGTTGATATATACTAATTGTTTAAATAGTTTCAAAGGATTTGAATTGATATTGAAACATTTGGGATCATTTATTCATCCCCACTTTAAATTATTATACCTATAAAATATTATAATTACATAAAATGGATTAAGTCCTTAAACACTATATAGCATAAAGGAGCATGAATCATGAATTAAGATCTATAATGCAAGTAAAGATCAATAATATAGAAGTAGATGAATATAAATAATAAAATAAATAAATATTCACTCAAAGTGGCATAAAAAATCACATCCTCTTCATTTATAGGTGAATAAAAGAGTATAAAAGGCCTCAAAGGCACATACAAAACATCCAATCACACTCTTAAAGAGTGTTTGTTAAGGCCATATAATGAAAAAATGATAACTGATATTACTTCTATTCTATTAAAAATAGATATTTTTAACATACAAAATATGAAAATAAAATATAACTATCCCTTTACAAAAGGAATGAGCTTAAAATATATAAGTGAGATAGCTTCTTATGGGAACGACACCTAGAAATACAAACACTCACACCCATGATGATGTTGTTGTAATTACATGAGGGTCTCTAACTCATGAGTATGGTTAACCTCCAAATATTGGATATGACACAACTTCACTATCTTCTTATGTATGTGATTCTTAGGAGGAGCATAGTGACACCACGTTCTAACCACTTCTATTATGTCATTACAGGTAGGGATCCATTTATCATAGCCAGTAGCATAAGTCCTAACTTTGACAAGAAAACCATACCATCAACAAAAATCATTATCCCAAATGAAAAGGCTTTTTTATTATTCATTATAACCACATGGTGGGTCCCCTTCTTCTTTTCCATCCAATGACACTTCTCGAAGGCCTGATAAAAATAAAACTCCTTTGATAAACATCAAGACTCCACATGTTGAATAGGTACTTCTCTTAGGAAAGTTGGGCACTTCCTCAACAAAATGAGCATGGGGGAATCACGTGTCAAAACCACATACTCCTTAATGACTCCTTACTGGGGCCTACCTATCCTCCTATTGGCCAATGACACTTATCTAAGGACTAACCCAAAATGAACTGGCTTTGAGGAGTGTTAGGTTATCATATGTCAAGTTGATATTCCATCAAAGGGAACCAATAACCTCTTCAAGTTGAATGAGTGCTTATTTTTCATGTTGAGGAAGAAGAATGATGCTGACATTGAGGGAAAATTACAAAAATTACCCTATAAAGAATAATCCAAAAGAACTATTGGATGTACCGAGTAAGTCTAGGATGAAACATCAACTGCTCTAAAATAACATAAGGTGGATTCTGATCCACATGAATATAAGTCTTAATTCTAAATCATTATAGACCAATCAATTAAAATTGCAACATGAGTAAATAATACACCCATTTTTCATATTTCAATGGTATGTCAAGGCATAGTGCTACTATGCATACACTAAGATGAACCTCTATTTGAAAATTGTAAGCTTTATTACTATTCATGAATTAATCACACTAAATAATCAAAATAATAATGATCTGATAATTAGCACTTAAAATTTCCCTTATCACCAATCACTACCAAATTAGTTCATAATGTAAACATGAAATGAAAGAATGATTTAATATAAACAAGTATGAATGATTGAATGCAATGCTTTACTTTATCAATCAACTTCCAAGAAATAAACTAAGACATAAGTATATCTACATGAAAATAAGAAACATTAAACTACCTCGAATCCATATATAAATGAAGAGTACTTATAATACAAAAAAATCCTCATGCATAATCATATGAGACAAACCATTAGCATCCTTAACTAGACAAACCATTGGCTTGATGGTGGAGATAAAATATCCAATCCTATTTAACGATCATGATCATGTAATTTGAGATTAAATACATGAATCAAAAATAGAACAACAATCACACACCAAAATAGTAACATCAAGAAACAAACCCTTAGTGAATCATTTCAATGAAATTCTTATTAACAAAAATCCAAACATTGCATTAGAATATACATGCAATCATATTTACTATCCTATTATAAGAGCTATCTATCATCTAAACACACCAATCCATTCAAAAATTTTAGTGATTCATTTCTTAAGGAGTTCATTGGTATTTATGTATAATAATAACTTATAAGTGAAATAAACTCACAATCTAAACAAAACAAGGCAATCTTCTAACTTGCCTAAAAATTAAAAAATACCTTGACAGAAAATTGGCAATAGTAAAAGAGTCAATAATGATTAAAAATACAACACTCTCAAAAATATAGTTTAGGAGTAGATTCATTAACTAATAAAATATAATGGAGGACCCCAAAATCCATGCACAACATTAGAGGTTATTGTTATCATCAAAAGTTTCACCCTTGAGGAGGTTTCTCAATCCTCCATTTAATTGATATGATCAAAACAATCCTATGTTATGTATGACCTAAATAATTGATTTAACCTATAGATATGGCTAGCTTCATTGATGCATCACTTAAGAAATATGAAATAAGCCTATTTCTTGTAAGGGAAAAGGGATAGAGAGAACATAAAGTAAACTAAGGAGGTTATGTACCAAATGTTTTGACAACTACCACACATATATAAATGTACAATCAATATAGGATTGATTTATTCATACACTACTCCTAATGTTTTCCTCTCACATCGGTATTTTGATATGAAGGTGGTAGATGATGATTAGGAAAGGAGGGAGGGTTCTCAAGAGGTCTAATTGCACTAATGGAAGATTTACTCACTTAACCTTCATAATAGTTCTTAGACACTTCATTTAAACTACAAGAATGAATTAAAATTGCATATAGTTGTGAGAATCAAATGACATGTTTAGGAGAACTGAATTAGCATTAAAAAAGATCAATCTTCCATGCACAAACACTAAAATATAATCATAAGATAAGGTAAAAATATATTATTTATTACTTCAATGGATTAAAAAATTAAAAGGGCTTTGCCATACTCATGTAGAGGAGTCATTACAATTCTAAACTTAGGGATATATATTGAATAATGTGAGAAAGAGAGGGAGGTGAGGTGTAGGAGATGCATATGATAAGTGTCATCTCATGAGGAAGAAGTTACATGTAATAAAACTATTAAAGAGAAGTCTAGTAGCATATTACTCATATGTGTCAACTTGATGTTATCTTCTTCTTCATCAATGGTGGTATAGAGTGACTCTTGACCTTCTTAGATGACTCATAAAACTTATTCATGAAACTTTCCATTCTTGTTTAGGAGTTACAAGTATATGTCTTACCATGTGTCACTCTTGATCATTTTTATTTGATTTTCCAATTACCTCTTAGTCCACTTCAGTGTATTTATCATCTTAGTGAGGCTAATTATTAGGAATCAAGTGTTTCCAAACTAATAAGAACATATATTTAATTGAAAAACTTGCTTGATTCAAATTAAAACCACAATAACAAGTTTGTCTTTCCATCCTAGGCATATTTTTTGCTTGAGGATTGCTATCATAGCTTAAATACCTCTTAAACACCTTGTAAGGGATCATTCAACCCTTGTTCAATCTCTAAACCATCTTCAATATTGATACATACATGTATTATGCCTATTATGAGCTCTTAATAACGACTTGCTTATCATTAGGCATCTTGAAACCTATAAATTATGTTTCAATCATTGTATACCTTATTCATGAGTCTCTATAATAATCTTCCCCTAACTTCTCTAGGTCATAGGTGGTTTTAATGAATCCTACTATGTCTCCCTTAGTGAAATTTCATAAAAAGCTACCAAAACCTTCCTTTTTAGGCTAAATTTCATACTATCTTGGCCCACACATGCTAAAAATGTCTTAGATAGATGATAATGAGACCTAAAAGGGATATATGGGTGTTTCTAAAGTCAAAAAAATGCATTTCAATCCATTTAAGATATAAATACAGTCATTAGGTCATTTGTAAGGTTTTAGAAGAGTTTTTTGTGTGTAACCTTTTTTAAAATGCTTTATAAAGATGAGGTCTCCAATTACCTAACTAATTATATAAGATTTTAGCACATATATTTCCTTTATTTTCACTAAGTGATTTTGGTCCCATGCATTTACTCTTAGAAGATCTATGCAAAATTTCAATCCTTCTCAAACTTCAAAGAAGGTGACATGAGGGTTTTGAAGTGGTCTCACTTCTTAATAATTGTTCATAAAGATATCATACTTAGTTAAAAAACTAAAAATAATCTCATGTTAACAACCATTTCCACCTCTAACATCATGCTCAGTATCTCATGCAAACTCTAAAGGGAATTCTAGGTAAAGAAAGAACCTTTTTGAGTTGGGAAACGTGTGCATGGAGACTAAGAAACATATTTTTGGCTTAAAAGACCCTCAAAATACACATTTTGGTTTTAAACTGATTGAGTGAGGTTTTAATCACTTCCTTATGGATTCCCACACACCTATCCATGTTCTTTATCTCTTAAAAACCTTTAGGCTTATTTTGCCCTAAATCAAGGGTTTGTAAGTAGCCTCTTGATTATGACCTTAGTGACCTATTTTGGGGTATTATTATTCATTAAAATTAAATATAATGAATATGAAATTATTATTTAGTCCTTTATACCATATCCAAGTCCTATACTTAAAAATAAATGCAAATAATGCATCTTTTTTCATAGTTGCATGTGATAGGCCTTTAGGTATTTGTGTAGGCCTATAGCTCTTCAAACTTGAGAGAGCTCTACTTGAGTGTTTTATTCTCATACATAGGATTTTTAAAAAATTCACCATGTTATTTAAGGATTATCATATCTTAAATCACCCTTAAATCTTCATTTTTTTTGAAACTTTGCATCTTTCCTTAGAGCTTCCCATGGCAAGCCTATAGGTCTGTGTTTAGGCTTTCTTGACTAGTAGTTCACCAAATTGAGTTATATAATATAGTTAAAAATTATTTATATGTTTATAATGGTATTAAACTTTAATTATCCTTTCTTTATTACCACTAAAACATCTTTATTCTTGATACAAACATCATCACATGTTGTTTTGTTATATTGCCTACTGATATGACTGTAGGTTGTCATTTAGGCCAAAAACATTCTTTTTCTTATTTCTTCCTCTTGATATATACTAACCACTGATGGATTTATGGATAATATAAATTATGTAATTGATTATTCTTCATCACTTCATTATTTTAAAATTACTTATATCTCTCATTTAGAATTCTCACAGTCCTCCCTAGGCTTCACATAGTCCATTCTTATCTCACATAGTCCCTTTAATGCAAGATAAGTTAAGGGACTAATATTTCATATTTATTAATTATTAAATTATAAAACTTATATACTTTAAAAAAATTAACTTGAGGTCCTCCATATATTTTTGCGTATTAGTTTCCTATAAAAGCATGGCTATGTTTGCTTGCATTACCCTAAATGCACTTCAACCTTCTTCTCTCACTATTGAACTATGAATTTATGTTTTAAGTCATTTAAAGATTTTTTATAATAATTTAGGATAATATATTATTTTTAAAAAAATACCATATACACTCCTATGCACAATCATTTGATGTTAATATTTACCTACGAGTTTGCAGACATACAGGTTCATAATCTTCTTTTTGGACTAGACATGAAAAAAGACCCTTGAATATTGACATAAACGGTTTTACACTTGAAATATATTTATTAATTATCTCCAATGATCTATAAATAATATACCTTACTTAAATATTCATATATAATCAAAACACATTCGTGTTTGATAAGGTTTCATCCATTGTGGCTACGTTTTTTAACTAGCCCAATTGTGCATACAAAATTAACTATTTTATTTGAAGTTAATTGATTAAATTATGTTTTGAAATTTCTTATGGGTCTCATAAAGGTTTAATATACTAAAAAAATTCTCATTAATTCATTCTATGCACCAAGAAAACTCACAAGTATTGTAAATGTGACTGTCTTACTCAAACATACCAAATCAAGGCTATTTTATACTACTCCAGACATGGCCATGAGAAACCATGAGATAAAATGATATTTAATGGGCATAATAGTGTTAAATGGAATATCTACATAAATTTTAATGTATTAATTTAACTTTATAACCCTACATTTGTAGAAAATTGACCCTAATGGGGTTTTGAGTCTTTTTATGTACCCTTAACTCTTAATGATTTTTCATTAAATTAAGAAGTCTATCTAGAGAAAAATGCCAAAAAATGGAATGGTATTAGGGTCCATTCCTATTCCCATGATCTTGGGCTCCAAGTTTCTCTCTCTTTATAGTACTATGTGAAAATTAGTTGACTATCTTGAGCTACCAAGAAACTTGATGGAGAAATAACGTGGGGGTTTTCCTTGTTTTACTCTATAAATCCTTCATATACATGGATTTGAGTCTAAGGGGCCTAGTGTTATCCTTAAATATAATTGTACATTTCATTTCAATGGAAACCCCCTCAAAGAAGATCTCTAAAATCTTTCTTTCTTCAAGATTCTACATGTTCTACCCTTTATAACTACTAGAGATGGTGAACCAAGTGATTCTTCAGATTACGCTAACCTGCACATACATGGAAGAGATTGAAAAAAAATTTCACACCATTATTTACCTACATATCTCTAATAACTCCTTGTTTTGACTTAGAAATGATAAATGGACAATTATAAATTGGATCCAGATGTTAAAAATTAGTTGCCAAGACATTTGGAGTATATGTACAAACAAGTAAAAGTATGATGTCATAACATAGGTGTTATCTAAATTTGAAAGACCCATACTACAGATATAACTTTCATATTTTATTTTTACTAGTAATTATCATATCAACATTGAAATTCACAATAATACTAGAGTAAATGAAATAGATTAATCATATCGAAACTACCTTAATCATTCAAAATTTCTTAAAAGATAATGTGATCAACTTTATAAAATTCATTTATATAATATTAATTTATAGATATAATATAGGATGAATAAATAATGAGAAAATTATAATAAGTGAAGCACACAAATCAATGAACTAACATAGAGGAATTATCATTGAAAAACATGAAAAGGGTAAAAAATACACCAACTTGATATTCATATATTTGAGAAACCAGTTCACCAAAATACATAGAATACTCTTCAATTATTTTATATATTTCATAAATTTCTTTGTTCATTCATAATTCATGATCCATAATATATTATTTTCACACACATTCATAATAGGGGTAAAACCCTATTTATAATGAAATGTGAAGAGATGTGACCATTGTAAATAAAAAGTCCAACCACCTTGACAACATTTTAAATTATTGATAATAATAAATAAGAATGTTTTATTTTTACCAATAAGTAATAAATAATTTATTATTTATTAACATGAGGTTGTTAACTTAATATATTTTTTCCTTGGTCAATTTGGCCAATAGATCATGGTTATACTAGAAGGGTCACCACCTTATCTCCTTGAGCATAGTTCTTCCTTGACTTGATTTCACACTTAACCGTAACTTTGTCAAACATAAATTAAAGAATGTTAAACATAAAAATAAGACCATAAATAATGATCATTTAATTATAAGACAAAGTGACTTGATTAAGCTACTAACTAGACCATCCTAAGTAACCTTTTAAGTTGCCAAGGAAGACACACTATCTATCCTTTTAGATCATTAATGAGTAATACAAGACCTTCATAATGGATATCAACAATTTTAATATCAAGTACATCAAATTTAGGAATGATCCTCATTCATGATTTCAAAATATTGGCTAATATTTATAAATCATGAGTGCAAAATAACACAATAGTTAAATTAAAATGAAACAAACATCTACATCTAAAAAAAACATGTATACAATACAATCATACATAATGTCAATGTGTAATCACCTAAAAGTGGTACTTGGATGTTAAGAGTGTTTCTTGAGTTACTCTATCCATAGGCTATCCATAGACCTATCTTTGAGAATTTCACTTACACTTTAAATCATTTAATAGACCACAACCACCTATAGCCAGTCAAAACATAGTCACAAAACAATCATCGTATACCCCAATAAAAATTGCTTAGTAGTCTACAAATTGAACATTAGTGATATGTTTAGGACACTATATCCATATGGTACTAGTTTATTTAACTAGGTGCTATTATCCTTAGCCCAAACTCTTCTCAAAAAATAATTTTTCTAACATGTGGCCCTCCTAAGGTCAGCATAATCTCATTTTATTATCCACATAAGCAAAAAACCCCTATAAATATAATTCTAGTTCACTTCTATTCAATAGATGAAAAATAGATGAAAATTCTATTCAACCAAGGATAAAGTTAAGGAGAATTAAGGTATTTTATCCCTATTCTACCATAATTTCTACATACTACCACCTACATCATCCCTAAGTTTGATTTTCAAGCACTTCAAAGATCAAGAATATTAAAGGCATCCAAGGACACTCTAATTCCATCATTCACTTGCATATACATCAAGTATTAAGTGGGATAAATCTTGGCCAATTATGGCCCAGATACAAATATTATGCCCAAATGGACTAGGTTGCTAATGAATGAGTAATAGAACAAACATTCTAGATAGAATGAGTGGTCTAAAGATCTCATTTTTCTTACAAAGCTTTTGAAATAGTTTAAGTTCAATTATAGTCTAATTTTACAATATATGAAGGACATTTCTAAAATATTACAGAGATCCTATGGGATGTCAAGAGTGCTTGGGATGAGTATGGAAGTGCATAGCATTCATTATGTTCTTCATTGTGTTCATCTAGACATTTTGGGTCTAATGGTAGAAATTCTATGTAGGTACTTTAAATATATAATAATTGCCATGTGTGGATGATTCAAGGAGAATTGGCCATATGTGTTTGTTCATGTTAGTCCCAAGAACATACATTTTAAGTTTGTGGTCATCCATGAAAGCATGATATAATCTATGCATGTTCAAAGTGGGATCCTCAGTCATATTTCATTAAGTTTACCAAAGTTAGCCAAATGAACTAGACCATCACCTAGATGTCACATAGGAGAAAATGGATTAGAAAACTTTTGAAATTTTTATCTTTAATTACGAAGCCTTGTGCAACTACTGGATCAAATAAAATTTTATATTTACATGCCAAGAACATGCTCTACAAGTTCCAAGTCTACACTTTCTAGCTCAAGTTGCAAGCTTCTAAAGTTAGAACTGTGCAGTAATATGTTCATGCAAACATGAAATTTAGGCCCTAACAAATAACCATTTAATTTGAAAATCCATTAGAAATTAAATTTGATAATTTGATGAATGTCATTTAATGGGAGTGTGGATGTCAATTTTAATCTCATGAAATAGACATTGGCTTTCAAATAGTTGGTCCCAGTTGATCTAATGGTTTGCGTTGCTTTGTACATCTTGATCTAATGGTGTGTAAGGATTCAAATAGTTAGAGGGATTAAGAGATAAAAATGTGGCATGAGCACATGAGGTTAGTAGAGGATCAATTACTCATGGGAAATTATATTAATAAAAATTGATGGAATGAAATGAGCCAATATATCAACAGACCAAGTTATATTTTGATGGCCAATTAGGACAAAGGTGAGCCCAGAGTTTTTGATGGAGATTGGGAATCCATTTGTAACCAAGGAAATAATGTTTTTTAGGGTCATCTTGATGTCATTGAATCTTGGATAAATTTCAAGTATAAGGAACATATAATATGGACCTTTGGTTCATATTTTTTGCTTAGGTAGGGTTGTTTCTACAATAGTGTTCACCATTTTAAGAAAGATTCATGTATGCATAGATAATATTTTGTTTAATATAAAGATAGTATGGGTTTATTTCTAACTATTATAAAATATAAAAGTGATATATAATCTATATGTCCCTATTGTTATGGAAACTATAGGAAAACCCATAACCCTAGATTGTTTTTCCACCTATAGATGGACCTATGATCTAAACATGAAGATAAATCATAGATGTGATTAATGAAAAATGTATTCATCCTTTAGTATGGCCATAGTCTTAACAAGTATCTACCTAAAAATGCCAAAGCCATGTTTCTATCATATCCATGAGCCTAAAGTTTTGTCTTCAAGTGAGAGATGGCATGAAGGATCAATAAAAATCTCTAGTTTTGGGAACTACATCTAGGAGCATTCAATGCATCCTCAAAATTTTATGGGGAATTTATCCTTAAATAAGCCATGCGTACTGTCCTAATTTGATAAAATATGTGGCAAGGTTTTCATTAGCTAAGGATAAAAATGTGTCAGCTCAAGTTCAATTAATGATCTAGGATAGTGTGTCCTTTTTATAATAACATGCTCCCACATCTTTTCTATTTGACTATCATCTCCTATATATTTGGGTATCATTCTCATTGAAGGGGTTTTCAACACTTAGAATTTATCATTTTATTTTTAAGACAAGGATATTCATCGAGACTATTGCAAAAGTGCTCATTTGATAAGGTTAAACCCTATCAAAATATTGTAAGAACTACCTTTTGAAGTAATAGGATTAAATCTTTTCCTATCTTTTATTTTAAATTAGTTCTTAATACACTTGTGTATGGAAAATTTATGAAGGATATTATCCCTATTTTATTGTCCTTATGCTTACCTCTTTTAAGGTGTTATAAATCTAACTTTCAAGTCTATATCAGTGTTGTATTATGAACCTTTTCTATGAAATATTTATGTAACTAGTGATATTATGAGATTGAGTAAGCCATAATTATCTTTTGCTAATCTAGTATGTGTTCAATATTATATGTGTGTCCATTTAACTTTGGTGTATCACCCTTTTATCCTTATTATGAACTCATATTCCATTTATAACTCTTTTCCCTATGAAGCATTAGTTTAGTGTTACTCTAGGTGAGTATCAAGAAGAAGTTATCCTTCTCCGAAGGTTAAATCCCATTATAGGTACCCAAAACCTTGGGTTGTTCCCATTATATAGGTCAATTAGAGAGAAATTAAATAACCCTCTCCAAGGGTGAAAATTAAGCTTATAACAAGAACTACATTCGACTTGATCCCTCCTTGGAGTATTGGTATGTAGACAACTCTCTATAGATTGAGGTGTTAAAGATGTCTAATCCATCTTACTAAGATACAAAAAATTATTTATTATTCCATACTTATAATGAGATTATGGTTTGCAAATCAAATTGAGATTTCCATGTACAATATAGAACTATAGGTTTTAGTCATATAGGAATAGAATGTAAAGACATGGGCACAAGTGATCCTCAAAAATAAGAATAGTCTTATAAAGGGGACATTATCACCACATTGAGGACACTACACATAGATGGTACTACTATCCATTTTGGGTGCTACTATCTAGTGAATAGAAAAATATCAAAATCTTGTTGATGACATAAAATATTGTCTATATCTCAAGTTTTAGGACACAAATTATCAGTGTCAGTGAATTTTTAGAGAAGTCTCTATTTTTTACTATTATTGGAAGGTTGAAAGAAGTCAGATGTCATAAAAAATTAGTACTTAATTATTGCATTTTTTTTTACTAATTTAGTCATCTCAACCTTATTGCAAGGAAAATGAATGAGAGGGCTTGTGAATTTATTTTCAAAAAATTTATTATCAATTTAAATTAATTAATCATAGACCATTCAACTAACCATATAGATATAGAATGTATAAACACCTATCTATAAGAGTTTGAAACACAAGAACACATAATATATGTCAAAAAATTTAAAGAGGAAGAAAACCCACTAATATATACTAATGGAATACAATACTATAATACAAACACCAAGTTTACTGAAGTACCCACTTCACATAGAGCACCAACCCCAACTAGCTAAGCACCAACTCAGTTAGGCTTTAATAAACAACAAATTGAAAGGAGTCACCAACCCCTTAAATAACTCAGCACCAAATCATCCACCTAAAACCTTTGATCACCTTCATAAATCATTTTTTTTCATACAATAGATGATTATCTCCTTCTTCATTTATTGACACACTTATATCCCTCTCAAACTACCTTCTAGGTTTCTTTTCTTAATGATCCCTCTTCTTAACTTGATTAGGTTATATGACCTTGGTTTTCATAAATATAAATTATATAAAATATTCATAAAAATAAATATATTATTATTTTATGGTCTAAAATACGTTATTATACTCACCAAATTTTTATCTTTTTCACTTATTCTCTACTCTCTTTAATAGGCCTAAAATTGCCTTACATATACAAGTCTCTTATTCATATCCTTCTTGGTCATCCAAACACTATTTAATTATTAGGTAAGCCATGGAATATATCTTATTACATCTCATAAACATTTATCAAATATGATTTTGATCCCTTTAGGTATAACCTATGTCAATTAGGCCTTATCTCATCTTTAGGTCTCATGTAGACCGAATCCCATTAGGTCTACTTAGGACACATTACACTTTGCCTTTCTTTGCACACATTAAAACACCTAGAATATTAGGAACATATCATATACCATTCAAATATACTCTTTTAAAGATTATATAGGGTCCATAACACTTTTTATCTTAAAACACCACTTTTAGCCTATGAATATCCAAAAAGTCTGTCTTGAATTAATAAAGCATAAACACAATTTTTTCAAAAAATTATGGAAAAACATAATATATATAGAAGATAAATGACATAATGGTCATAAAAATATGCTTTAGACTTCAAAAATTATGGTAAAATTCCTCAAACCCTTCTCTATAAAACGTTCACTCTGAACTACCAACTAACTTCGAAACATAGTCATGGAAACTTGAACTTATGACACCTGAAGGAATACACTTAAGGACTTAAAATTCATGAACATGATTATAAAACATTATTGGAACAAAATTAAACAAAAATATAATAATATATAATATAAATTATTGGTATTTAAAACTAATTTATTGACTTTTTCTCTCAATGACCTCACTTAGCCAATCAAGCCGTTTTGGCTTCAATACATTTAGAGAGTACTAAAACTTATAAAAAGCATGGATAAGACATAAAAGTACCAAATATAAAAATCATGTACATTATATACTTCAAATAAAACCATAGAGCCTTAGACTCATCATTTCAACTTGCTTACCCATAACTGCCAGTTTGCCTTAAAGCATAGTCATGGTGAAAATAAACTTCAACACCTATATGACCACTTTTAGGGACTTTCAATGAACTTTTATGATCTTATGAGATCATTATAAAATTATAAGATATAAATATAACATGGTTTAATGTAAATATTAGTTTTATATACTAATTGTTATTAAACCAAGTTGTACCTTACCAAAGCAAATTACCCAAATCTCCTTCAAACCTAGACTAACTTTGGAATGGTATATAGGTGTGGGATACTTGTTCTCAGACCAAACTTATAGATTATGAGGCTAGCTCATCTAATGTATGTCATTTTCTCAATTTTTTAAAATCTATTTTATTTTTTTAGGTGAAAATTTTTGGAAAGAAATTGAAAGGGAAATTATATTCTACTGATGGTGATACACCTGTATTGTTGGTTCATCCACTCCATTTGAACTCACACTAACACTAGAAGTCAATGCAAATCATTGAATAATACAAATCTAAAGGACTCTTATGCAATATTATTTCACATGTATGTTTCATCAAGTGATACAATCATGATGGAAATGATGGAAGGCCTGATTTAAGGTACTTACCAATCAATATATTCATTATTATCTCAATTAAATAAGAAATAAAATATTGTATATGATATGCATAAGATGACATACTAGTAACCAAGTGAGATTAGGACCTACCAAGGGAGAAAATACTACCACATGTGAAAATAAAACTAACATAATCACACTAAACCTATATTAGGTTATCTAAATATAGTCATTTGTATTATCTCAAGAGGTTTACAAAGATCATTCTTGATAGAGTTTCATCATGCCCAAGAGAGGGATCCTAAAAATAGGCTGCAAAGCCTAAATATATATACATATGAGAAGAAAATAAGCCAATTATTGCCTTATAGTAAATATTAAGAGATAATATAATCCTTACCTCAAGTAAAACATCAATCATAACTTTATACAATAGTCCTACAAAGATATCTTCTTGTTTAATGTTTTTGCATGTTCCTTTGTATGAGATATTTAACATTGAAAACAAGGTGGTGGGCCATCTCTAACTTGTCCATTATACTTTTTAATCATGATAAACCATATTATTGTCAAATAAATCATCCAAAATAATGCCAATATAAGTGAATTATCACTTCCCATATGAAAACTATGGAATATTCATTGATTATTAGTCCAAGATTAGCTAACTCATGATTGGCACTTCTGACAAATTAACTCCTTTAGCCCACCTTTGAATTGAGTTATACTTAGGTATAGTTGTGCATGGAATCTCCACTTTAATACTAGTTATTAATCATTATAAATCCATATTTTCTCTCATCAATAGCTTCAAATGCCATTTTCCATTTCATTGGATTGACCAAATAGGCCTACATGGCCAACTAGGCCTAGTAGCCTAACTTATTTTATTTTATTGATTTTAAAACCTGAATAAAAAATTTAAAAATAGAAAATATGGTGAATTTAAGACATGAAATGAGTCCTCCTCCATAAGCAACATATGTAAACTAATCAAACTAGTTGACTAGGTCAAACTATCTTCAATTCTACAGATTGGTTGATTTAAATAAACTCACAAAGGAATTTATAGGCATGATTTTAAGAATATTATGGCTTTATGAGGAAGAAAAAGTGTTAAAATTAACTCTCCATGGATTGGAATTCATTAAAATACGTTGTACCTTTATTTTATTTACTTTTCCCTTAAAACAACTCTATTTTCTACCATGTCTATATACTTTCATACACCATGGCACCATTGATAGGATAAAATAATATTTTAGTTAATTTTTAAATATATTTTATGATGATTCATGAGGTTTTAATTTTAATAAATTTAAATTTTCTAAAAGCTAGTTTATAGGAGGGTTTAGGAGGGTTTGGGAGATTAATGTTCTTAATGATGGTTCATAAAGTATAGACCTACAAAAAAAACTTCTATAAATTAATATTTATTAAATATACTGCCTAAAATTTATTGATAATCTTGGGTTCACATGGAAAGAGTGTGAAAAGATACTTTCATAATGAAGTTTACCTATAGGGTTTTGTTGTTAAGCATGGGATATACTGAGAGTGTGGGCGAATCAGTATATCATATATCTTATAAAACTTTCCCTTAATAAAATTACACTTAACCAAACATTCAAGATATGCAATCACAAGATAGAGTGAGACAACAGATATAAGGTGGAAATCCAATGTGGGAAAAACCATAGAGAATAATCTCAAGTATATGAATGAGCACCAACTCAAACAATATTTGCAAGCACCAACTTTTAGCAGCACCAACCCCTTTGTTGAGAACCAACATAGCAACTATTTTTGAGCACCAACCCATAGGAGTACCAACCCCTTTATGTATACCACACAACTACCTCTCAATGTTGCTATCTCAATAAATGATAGTTCATTACAACATCTCTTTCCTCTCTCTCACCTTTGCTCTTCTAAGCTAGATATAACAAATACAAATCATATTAATCTCTCACAAATGATCTTCTAAGCTAGATATTACTATCTCAAATCAAACTCTGTCACACATTACAAATGGCTTCTCAATCCTTTATTTATAGCTTTCCAAATGACCTTTGGCCTTCCCCCTTTGTGACCCTTCAATCCTTATGTAAAATGGCACCAAACTTGTATGACCCTTTATATCATTGCCTTTGAAAATTCATGTGGTGACCCTTCATGAGAAAAATCATCGTTCCCTCTTTTGTCTTTACCTTGGTGACTTTTCATATTCCTCAAAGTGTCCCTTCATGAGAAATTGTGTCCTTCCTCTTTTGTCTTCACTTGGTGACCCTTAGAATTCCCCAAGATGACTCTTCATGGGAAAATTCATCCCGTTCTTCTTTTATCTTTACCCTGTGACTCTTTGACTTCTCCATGGGCCCTTCTTTTATCTTATATGCAAAAAAAAAAATATTCCCTAATATTGACTAAATATTAACACACATTAGACAAGATATATCTATTACAAACATCATTAAATGCAATGGGGCCTTTATCACCAATAATGCTAGACCTTTGACATCAATGACAATATTTCCAACAATCTCCCCCTTTTTCATTAATGGCAACCTCAATCTTGAAACTACCACAACCTATCACTTGCAGATACTATCATCTAAAAACATACAGTAACTCCCCCTTACTATAACAAATTGCACCTATTCCTTATGCCTATTTCTACACCTATAATTATACCTATTATTCTCCCCCTTTGACATCAATGGCAAAGGGCCTACCTAGAGCTAAAACTTAGCTCCCCTTCATATTACTCCCAACTCCTCTTACATATATTTGAATGTGTCTTTTAATTGTGCCTTTGAGAAGATATCTGATAATACATACAAATTATTCCCTGTCCTTTGAGCATCTGAAATCAACTCATTTGAATCTTTTCTTCTGATCTCACAACCTTATGTATGAAACTTTAATGTATATCCTTGATCACATATTTGACTAACACTCAATATATTATGCTTAAGACCTTTTGCATACCAAAATTTGTAGTCTTATTTCTACCATAATCCAAATTCAAAGTACCTTTTCTGGCAATCCTGGCAGTGGTTTTATCTCTGAATCTCACTATGCCACCATTGATCTTCTTTAGAGTTATGAACTTATTTTTATCTCCTATCATATGCCTCAAACATCCGCTATCAACTAACCATGGCTGATCTTTATTTCTTACATGCAGAGCTGTCTGAACCATCATAGAATCTTCAAGTTGTTTCTTCTGACATGAACAAGTCTGAACTTCCTTCTTGATGAATGGAGCTTTGAAAATCTGATCCTCCTTTTTGATGAATGGATCTTTAAAACTTTGATCCTTATTGACTAACTCACACATGCTTCTACAGTACCAAGCTATGTGTTCAAAGTTGTTACACTTGTAGCATACTATGGTCTCTTCATCAAAGGTTGATAGAGGAGAAAAAGAGTTGTAGCTTCTGCTTGACTCTACTTGACATTCCTTCTCCTTATTTTTGAAACTATTAACTCTTTTTCTACATTCTAATTTCTTATGGCCATATCCATTACAATAAAAACAATATCCATAAAAGTAAGACTTGTTTGTATATCTCTAACCTGATTGCCTTTTGTAGCTTTGTTCCCTCTAGCCTTATATGTTTGAAATGTCCATTGTACTTTTCACTTCTCCCCTTTTTTTTTCCTCTTTTGTAAGAGCTTCATCATATCTCTTTTTATTTTCAAATCCAATCCCTATCTTATTTGAATTTACTTTTTGACTTTCCAATATCTTATTTAGCATGTTAGTGCTATCCTCAAATTTTGAATCAATAACTACTTTATCATTGACTACTTTCTCAATATCTTCTTTTAAAGAGGCAATTTTAATAACATACCTTTCACATTCTTTTCTTTCTATTTCCAACTATGATGTTAGATCTTCTTCATTCTTCTTGGCTTCTTCTAATTGTGTTGTTAGATCATCAATAATTTCCTTTGACTCCTTTTCATTTTTCTCGACCTAACACATCAATCTTTGATTCTTCTTCTCAATAGCTTCTAACTCTTCTAAGGCACAAATGAGTTCTCCTTCCATATTTAATTTAACTTCCTCCTCTTCTTCTTCTTGATCATCTTCATGTATGGCCATGAATAAAATCTCTTCTTCTTCTGAATCACTAACTCCACTATCTTCAGTTAAGCTAGGATCCTTAAAATATAGGCTCTTCTTCTCAAATCCCTTCTTGGATTTACCTTTGAAATTATTCTTATATGTAGACTTTTCTTCTTCATCATCATTACCCTTATTTGGGAATTTAGTTGAAAAATGTCCAATCTTTCCACAATTAAAACATTGAAAAGGTAATTTTCCTTGATATTTACCTATTCCCATTTTTAGCTTGTGAATGAAAAGTGTTCCATTGTCATCTTCATCATCACTAGAACTATCACTTGATTATTGAATCTTAGCTTTCCCTTTATTTGATGTCTGGAAAGCTACTTCTCTCTTTGATAGTTTATCCTATTCACTCTGCATCTCATATGTTGTGGGAATACCATGAAGCTCATCCATCCTTAGCTTAGCTAAATTCTTCATCTCCTTGATTGCTAAAACATTTACATCATATCTCATTGGTAAATATCTCAAAACCTTTTCTACCACTATTGAGTCTTCCAACGTTTCTCCAAGACCTTGAATCTGATTTAATATTTGATCAACTCACAAGAGATAACTTGCAATATCTTCTTCTTCTTCCATCTTCAAACTCTCAAACTGTCTTCTAAAAGTCTGAATCTTAGCTTGCTAAACTTTTCCATCACCCTTGTAAATATTCTCAAGTTTTACCCAAGTTTCATGAGCATATTTACATTGCATAACTATAACAAATTCAAACTCACATAAACCACATAAAATAGCATTAAAATCTTTAGCATTACATTCACTTGCCTTCTTTTCTACTGGAGTAATAACAAGTGTTTGTGGCTCTTCATATTCCTCCACCACTACTTTCCATATGTCGAATCCAAGGGCCATAAAATAAATATTCATTCTCATGCTCCAAAAATCACAATTCTTCCCATCAAATAACGTTGCCTTATTTGTAGAAATTCCTTCATGTGATCCATCCATTATGTTTTCCCAATCTACCTTCAAGCTATAAAACATTTTCAAAAGGAACCTGCTCTAATACAAATTGTTAAGCATAGGATATACTAAGGGGGGGTGAATCAATAAATCATATATCTTATAAAACATTCACTTAATCAAATTCCAATTAGCCAAACATTCAAGATATACAATAAAAATGAAATAATACACACCACAAGATAGAGAGAGACACTAGATATAACATGGAAACCCAATGTGGGAAAAACCATGGAAAACAATCTCAAGTATATGAATGAGCACCAACATGCAAGAACACCAACCCATAGGAGCACCATCCCCTTTTTGTATACCACACAAATATCTCTCAATGTTGCTATCTCAACAAATGATAGTTCATTACAACATCTCTTTCCTCTCTCTCACCTTTGCTCTTATAAGCTAGATATAACAAATAAAAATCATATTCATCTCTCACGAATGCTCTTCTAAGCTAGATATTACTATCTGAAATCAAAATCTATCTCACACATTACAAATGGCTTCTCAAGCCTTTATTTATAGCTTTCGAAACGACCTTTGGCATTCCCCCTTTGTGACCCTTTAATCCTCATGGAAAATAGTGCCAAACTTGTATGACCCTTCATATCCTTGCCTTTGAAAAGTCATGTGGTGACCCTTCATTAGTAAAATCATCCTTCCCTCTTTTGTCTTTATCTCAATGACTTTTTGTATTCCTCAAAGTGTCCCTTCATGATAAATTGCACCCTTCCTCTTTTGTCTTCACTTGGTGAATCTTGGAATTCCCCAAGATGACTCTTCATGGGAAAATGCATCCCATTCTTCTTTTATCTTTACCCCATGACTCTTTGACTTCTCCATGGGCCCTTCTTTTGTCTTATATGCAACCAAAAATATATTCATTAATATCAAATAAATATTATCACACATTATCCAATATATATGTATTACAAACATCATTAAATTCAATGGGGCCTTTATCACCAATAATGTTAGAACTTTGACATCAATGACAATATTTCCAACATTTGCTAGCATTTTGTACATGCTTATATTCTTAGAAATGGTTCATAAATATAAACCCCTAGATAAACCTCAGTAATTCATGTATTATAGGTACATATGGTTATTAAAATCATGATAATATATTTTTTTCAAATTCCCTTTGTGGTAAAATATATGAGCACTTCAATAGGTGGTTTAAATGGGTGTCTTGACTGCAAAGTTAGAATTATGTCCTTGAGAGTTAAAATGACCTTTATTTTATTATAAAATGGTTTAAATACCTAGTTTATTACCTATTTAATCTCATCATACCTTATCATGATGTCATCTTGGCTTTGGCATGTCTCAGAATGCTTTGATGATGGTGTGAGCCCATACGTCTTAAGACTAGCTTTAGGCCTAAAGGCCTAATACCAAGTTTCAAGGTTTGAGTCCCATATAATAGTATATGAATGATGAAACTAAATTATTTACCATTAATTTACATATCTTTTTAATTCCATTTTTTGACCAAATTCCACTTTGCCTCGATAGTCTCTTAGGACTATGTGTAGGAATGACTGCCTGCCTTTGTGTGGATAGACGTCATAGGTCAGCAAGTGTTTTATCTTTTATAAAAAAGTAAAAGGAGATTTAAACTTATAAGAAATTTTTATTATAGTGATAACAGTTTTTATTCTAAGCCTCAAAGTCATGAAATGCTCTATATACCTTCCTTTTACTACCCTAAGGTTTTATGTAATCGCAGCTTGTCAAACCCTAATGGATTGATTTTTTCATATTATATCATCAATAATAATTTTATAAACATATAATAAAATTTAATATTCCTTTTAAACCTCTATTAAATTTTCATACATCTTTAACATGTCTTAAAATAAGTAAAGAGTCTTAAGAATACACATGTTTATTTTGGTCTCTTTTTCTTACCTAACCCTTAAGGGCATGATTTACGTGGAATTCATGAATATTACCATTATAAAAATGTTATTTAATACTTATTATTATATTATTAATCTTAAAAAACACTCCCATGATATTTAAACCCTATTCTAAACCTATATACCTCAAAAATAATTTCTTAGCTCCATATTGTTTGTCATGAGACAAGCAGGGGATGGCATCAAAATAGTGGACAATTCCAATATTAAATTAACCTATAAAATACCATATATAGTTATATTAACTCATTAAAATCACCTCAATCAATTATAATAGTTATATTCTGCATATAGAGGTATGTAGATGGATTTTTCTCAAAATTAGCTTAAGCTGCCTATGTTTTCAATATGCCCATGACTAAGTTTTCCTCTTTAAACCCTGTATTTGAATGTTAGGATGATTAATATGATTTTTTTATGCTATAAAATCCTTATTTAAAACATTATTACCCTTTAATAGTCATTTAATGGATCATACTACCCATCACCATACCATTCTTCTTCAAGAAACCTCATTGACTGCCTTTGTAATACTAATGTAGGTGATTTCATAACAAATGGAAGTGTTTGAGATCAATTAATCATCATTTATCAGATTTATTACCTCAAAAAATGGTTTTAATATTCCTCTCACCTCTTATTTTGGTGTATTTTCTCTTTAAAGGTGATTTTAGGCTCTAACATAGGCCTATCCATACAGAGGCTTGTGTACTCACTTTGTTGAGTTGGCAGACCTTTTCATGTTCTTTATGAAATTTTGGAGATTTCCATTTGATATTTTACTTTAATAATTAACTTAAAATTTATCCTCCTTAATTTAAATGATCTTTCATTAAATATTAAGATTATGTCATTATGTGAATTAAAATGTCTTGTAGTATGGTTCTAGGTGTGCAATTTTTTAGTTTGACCTTGACTATCAGACAATGTTGGGAGAAATCCTCTTCATACTTTATGAGTTCATATCTCCATTGTTCTCTTCAAACATTCATTTGAACATGAAACTCCATCATATACCACTTTGATATCAATTTCTTCATGGTTGTAGGTATGTTTGTGCTCTTGTATGGTTGTAGGTGATAGTTTACAAGGTGTATGACTGAGTATTTATGTACGTTGATCCTCATGAATTGATAAAAATATTGAAACCATTTATATAGACACTTCAAACATATCATAAATTATTTTATCCTCAAGACATAGAAATAATCCTCTTAACAATCTTTATCTAACAAGATTGTACAGTTTAAGAAACCATTTCAAACCCTATTGTAGGTGGTGATTAGCATGGGAAAATAACCTAAAATGAGTTTTTTTTCTCATTTATAGTATTAATTTGATATAAATATCATGGCCACTTCCTTGAAACACTATCTCCTTCACACAATCATTCCATATTATTGAAAATAAACTTCTCTCTCACTCTTAGCTTGAATATACATCAACTTAGGCCCTTGCACAAATTGTGTGAGATGGAGTTATAAAAGAGAGTCAAAGATATATGTTATTAACTTAAAATTATTTATTTAAATGACTCATTAGTGTTCCAAAACCCCTCTTGAAGGTCAACTTTCTTGAAAAACTCTTTCATAGATTCTCCCACTCCTCAGGCTTATGACTATCCTTAAAAGTCTTGAATGTAGGTGAACATTATTATGTTTCTTAAGTTATTCAAGACCTTGAAATTGTATTTTAATTGAGAAATCTCATTGAGTTTATCAATAACATATTGATCATGCACTTGGATAGACCAACTAGATTTCAAGAACATAGACAAGCCTTAAGATGGCCAAGACACTTATTTACTTTGGCTTTTGATTTGAATATAGGCCTGTAGGTGTCTTAAAATGCACTTTATTTCAAGATTATAAAATCCTACTTAGTTTTATGACATTAATTATGTCATAAAATATGATTAAAAACCTATTACTTCTTATTTTCACTCACACATTTATGCCATGACCTATCCTTCAAAAATAACTATGTACTTTCTTGAGAATAGTATATGACTATACAAGGTCCCTTTCTATGGACTAGGATGGAATTATGCCTTAGGTAGGTCACCAAAACTCATCTTATTGAAATTTTTAATCATTCATTAAAACTTGAGGGGAGAGTTTATCCAAATACCATTAAGGAGATATCCTTCACATCCTTCTTCCAATCTTCATGAACTCTTGACTATCATCTTTTTTGGTTGTAGGTAATGACATAGACCAAGTTTGGTTCTCATTTATAGTATGAATTTGATATGATTATTATAAACACTTCATTTCAACACTATCTCCTTCATACCATCATTCCATCATCTTGAAATTAGACTTCTCTCTCACTCTTAGCTTAATTATGCATCAACTTGGGCCCTTGTATGAACTATGTAAGATGGAATGCTAGAAGAGTGTCAAATATATATGTTATAATCATAAAATTATTTCATGAAATAAATAATTAATGTTACATAACACCTTTTTAAGGTAAAATTTCTTTAAAAACTCTTTCATAACTTTGTTCACTCCTTGGGATTATGACTGTGTCCTTGAAAGTCCTAATTGTATGTGAACATTCTTGTGTTTCCTTAGTTATTAAAGAACTTCAACTTGTATTGTACTTGGGATACCTCATTGAGGTTATCAATCTCATAATAATCATGCACTTTATTATCCAAAATATCTTTCAATAACATATGAATTCCTAAAGACTACCAAGATACTTATTTACTATAGGTTTTGACTTGAATATAGGCATGTACGTGTCTTATAAGGCACTTCAATACAAGATTATGGATGCCTCCTTAGGTTTATGACATGAATGAATTTATAACATAGGTTACTAACCCCCATAATATTTATTTTCACTTTCACTCATACATTTAAGCCATGACCTATCCTTCAAATATAACTTTTTAGTTTCTTGACAAATGTATGTGATTGTGTAAGGTTTCTTTGTATGGACTAGGATGGAATTAGGCCTTAGGGAGGTCACCAAAACTAGTGTTAGTGAATGTGTTACTCAATTATTAAAAATTGAGGGGATAATCTAAACAAAGGCCATTAAGGATACATACTTCACATCCTTCTTCCAATCTTAATGAACTCTTGATTGTCATAACCCTTTTTTGGCTAGAGGCAATGATTCCTAGCAGGCTTTATGGTTTATACAGTCCTTCTCCATGACCATGGTAGTAATTAAAAATATTTAATCATTAATGATAGTGTATAAATGATATTAAATTGATTGGAAGGCAATAGGATGGTTTAAGGATGATGGGAAAATTGAATGGAAGTGAAAATTTATCCTACAATAGTGTAAAGATAGTGAGAAAATAGTGAAATGGAAAAAACATAATGGAAGGGAAATGGACATTAAGAGTATATGAAAAGAATATTTTGAGGTTATTATGTAATCATGAGCACTTTTTCAAAAATATTTAACAATTGGGAATCCTTTGAAGGAGGTACATAGTGCTAAAATGAAACCTAGGAGTTTGCTAAGATCCTTAACAAATGTGAAGAAACCTTAAAATATGCTAAATAGTGATTCCATGACAACTCTTCAAAGACATTAATGGCTTCCTTGAAATGAATATTTGAAGAAACATCTAATAATATTTAATGAGGTATATATAACATGAATGAAACACTTTCAAATAATAATCCAATAAATCTTGGCATTCTTTCTCTCTCTCTTGGACCGTACAAACTCTTTTCATATGCTTGTAGACTGTATATTTGCACTATTATGCCTTCTTGGGATCCATATGACCCTTACACGTGAAAAATAAAGTATTAATTCCATTTACTAGTTGGTTATGATGCTAAAAAACTCCATAATCTTGAATTTTTCTACCATGATGCTTAGATGAAGAGAAAACTCAGAAAATCAACTGCCTGCTTGGATGAAGGAGACATATTTAGTGCCTTGAATTCAAAGGGATGGTTAATAAAGGATATAATACCAAATTGAAAAAAAACTTTACATATCTATAATCCCTCTGAGACTAGTTTCTTTGGTCAAAATTTTATGTCTTGATTTTCTCTCTCATGGTCGTATCACTTATAAACTTGAAGGGATCTCATTAAGTGAAAAGAAGCTAGATGAATAGAGGGGATATATCTTGGTCTTATATTTTATCCTTTTACCTTGAAAATTTTTAGGAACACCTAAAATATATTCATATTAATATTCATTATATTGATATTTGATGTATGGAACAAGTTGTACAAGTCTGTACTTATGCATAAAAACTTATTAAAAAATAGCCCTTCTTCAAACTTAAGACTTGAAAATACCAATATAAGGTGAGAAAGAGGATACCACAATTCAAATTCATGTTATAACAAGTTTTAATTATTTTTAATTCATTATGAGTCCAAATTTGGCATGTGTGAACTAAAAAAGGCCTTTTCTAAGTTTAAGCTAGCATGAAATGACATTTTCAAAGTATGAAACTTTATGACTAAAGTAATGTCAATAATATGAATGAGTTAAAAGTAATTATGAATATTTATTTGGCCATTTTACACCATATTTTACATTTAAATACCAAAAAATGTATTTTTAGGTAATATACACATGGTTTTACAAAGGAAAACTACCACTAAATGTCATAAAAGCATATTATAGACTCTTAAAAGGTTTTAAATAGAATTTTTATTCTTTTTTATCACACCTTCAAATTTTTTATCTCATTTCATACCTTCCATATACCAAATTATGCTATAAAATCTAATGAGAATTCATCAATTGAACTTTTTTCACCATCCTCATCAGCGTAGTTTTAGATCATGAGATCACATAAATCTCTATCAAAACCTCAAAATGAAACTTGAAACTACTAAAATTATACTAAAACAACTCTATCTTCCCTTAAAAGTTAAGAAAAATGTGGTCATGAAATGTTTTCAATTTTAAGGGTTGGCATTTGGCGTTGACAGGGTAAATTGCCAACATTTTTGGTAACTCATAGGTGTTGGTCATCCTATTGGTTAAGATAACTTATTGGATTTTTATGAAAATGAAAATATTAAACATGAAAACATGGATTTATGACTCTCTTGACTATCAAATAGACCTTTGTACTTTGAAACACGTCTCTTTAACTACAATAAAAATGAGACACAATGAAAACAACACAGAGAGTAACAACTAAACTAAGAAGCAAACACAACTAACCTAAAGAAAAAACAAAACAATACAAACACAAAAAAATAGACTAATTTTTATGATTATCACTTATTAAAACAATAAAAGCAACCTAAAATAACTATCTTGAAGTCAAAATATATCCTCTAGGTGTAGATGGAAAACTTGATTGTCCACCATAGAACCTTGCAACATGATTGTTATATCTTGATAGCTCTTTCATATAGATAAGAGCATTTACACATCCATAGTATCTTGGGGAATAAAATAGTTATTCTAGTTCTAATTTCAAGTGCATGAATTATAAATGTGAGTATAAGACCCATTCATACTCTTCCCATCTCCATGTATTTTTCAGTAATCATATCAATTTTTCTTCAGTCATGAGATACTAATTATCATGTTGGCTATCTTGAAGTGGATCTTTTATTATGGTTTCAACATTACAACATCCAAGAGTGGATAGATATTTGAGGATGAAGTGAAAAGTTGATAACCTTGTCTCAAAGACTCAAATAAGACATCTCCTAAGAAGACAACCTCTTGAATTTCATTGCTTGGAGGTATGATTGCTTATTTATTGATGTAACTACTTCTCTAAACTTAAAATAAATCACATTAAAGTAAAGAATACCCTGAATTGATGGAATCAAACATGTCCAGTGATTGGTTCTCACTAAGCTAAAGTGAAATTGGAGTTTCTTCACTTTGAAGTGTATAAGGCATAGGAGAAAGCATATCAATTTTTTGATCATGATCATGAGTCTATAAATCATCCTTTAATATCTTGTATTAGTAATTTGAAGATTTTTCATATTAAACATCAACTTGATTAAGTAGTAAGCTCTCAAAGTCAACTTATTCTTCAAATATATTAGTTTTTTGGTACTTGTCTTCTACCACTACATCAAGCTCTTTTGGACTGTCATAATGAATGAAAGCTAATGTGTGATCAAAGATTTCATGGAATTCATCTTTTTATTTCTCAATTGACACTTATTTTTCTTGTATCTCATATTGTACTTGAAATTCATCTTCTTCATCTTATACTTGCCCTTTTATTTGGATATCATCATGCATATTAGTGACCTATTGTGATCCATCATCTTTTGAATCTTAAGAGATTGAATCAATCCTAATAATGATGTCCTCCTTTTACTCAATAAAGTCTTTTCCATATTCATATATCCTAGCTACAACTTATTCACTTACCTCACAAAGGAGAGGCTCCTTCTCAAAGAATGGCATGGTGGATCCTTAAAAATACTCAAAAAGATGAGATAAATCTAAAGGATTTACCATAGATGCTTGATTATGCTCATGAGGCTACTCAATTTTGATCACTTTCACCTCCTCTCTCTATTTAATTTTTCTTTGCGTAGACTTCCATAAAGGGAAAGACTTGGGCTCTTAAGGAGGGAGGAGTAGAGGCTGAATGACTTCAATCTTGCTCTTGACATCAACATCCTAACTTATTTTTGACTTTTAATCATTCTCCCTTCATTACTTCATTTATTTCCAAGTCATAAAATTAGGTTTAGGGACCTATTGTATTGCATTTATTTTAGCCATGGGAATGAATTAAGGAACTTACTACTAAGATTGTGTTACCTTTATAGCTATTATTGACTATTGAAGATGTTGATTTGCAAGCTCAACTTATTTTGCTAAGTGAACCTCAAAGTCATGAACCAACTCGTTAGAGATCTCTCCTTGTTGATTAGAAGATGAATTTCATGTATGATCTATTGTGAAACATGAAAACTAGTCTCCTCAAAACACACTTCTTCCACCTTTTAAGGTATCTCTTGGATAGACTTCCAAGTAGGAAAGATTAGAAAGGCTTGGATGGAATCTTGAGGGTTTTGATATACATTTTTTTTATTTATGAAGAGAAAAGGGTAGATCAATTGGGAACTAATGTTTCTTATGAACTATCAACCATTCTTCAATGTTTAAAATTAGACCACCTATGTCAAGGATATCACCACCAAATTTTTAATGGCCTTGCATTATGAAAGATGCACATACTTATTTAGCTTGTTTCAATGAAAATCTCATTCTCTCAATCTAATGCTTGTGAATCTCCTATCCATATCTCTTTTGAGTGTCTATGTTCACCATTTTTTCTCATAGCCAAAAAAGGTTCATTTTAATCTTGATATGGATTATCTTAGAACTTGATTAAGTTGATTAGGAATGTCATGAGATTGCCATGACTGATTATATTGATAAGAATATTTCTATGGAATTGAATGAGGTTCATAAGGATTATAAGCTTGATAAGTTATTTCATATGGTTAATCAAGGTGAATGTAGGGTTGATACAGGTTAGAACAAGATGGATGTGGATCATATTGGAAGTGGGATGAATCATAGGGCTATTGATAAGTAGATGAATGATATGAATTTTCTTTATATGATAACATAGCCTAGAAGACACATGAAAATAATTGGATTTATGAACAAGACCTACCATTTAACTCTAAGATTCTGACCATATGAGTAATTAAAACTAATTATAAAGACCAAAATACTAAAAATGTGTACTCTAATGGCTAGATCTATGTCCCACTAGGTATACCAAAGTTGTTAGCATCCCAAGTTTCATCCTACTGAAGTAGATTTCTTGGATCTCCTTTAAACCTAGATAAACATTAGAATGGTCTAAAGGTGTGTGATACCTATGCTTAGACCAATCCTATAGATTCTAAGGTTATCTCCTTTGATGTATCTACTTTGTTTAGTTTCTTAACATTAACTTTACTTTTTGGGGTGAAAAAGGTTAGTAAGAAATTTAAAGGAAAATCCTATTTTACTGATGGTGATACACATATACTTTTGGTTCATTCATTAACTTTTAACTCATATTAACACTAGAAAGCAATGAAAGTCATCAAATTATACAACTCTAAAGGACTCTTATGCAACAATATTTCACATAAAGGTTTCATCAAGTGATCAATGTATGAGGGAAATGATGGAAGGAATAATTAAATGAACTAACCCATCAATATTTCCATTATTAGCCTATTTAATCAACATCAAACACTATAAATGACTTGTATAAGATGACATACTAGTAACTAGGTGAGATTAAGATATTATAATAGAGAAAATACTAACACATGTTCAAATAAAACTAACATAATCAAACCAAAACTATATCAAGGAATCTGAAAGAGTCATTTATATTATCTCAATTGGTTTAAAAAGCTTAGTCTTGGCATAGTTTCATCATGCCCAAGAGAGTGATCTTGAAAATAGGCTTCAAAGCCTAAATATATAAAAATATGAGAAAAGAAGAATTCAATTATTGTAATAGAGTAGAGAATAAGATATCATCTAATCCTTAACTCAAGTAAAAAATTAGTCACAACTTACTACAATAGTCCTCCAAATATCTCTTCTTGTTTAATTTTCTTGCATGCTCCTTTACATGATCTCCTTAGCATTGAAAACAAGGTGATGGGCCATATTTGATTTATCCAAACTCTTTTGGAAGCATGATACTCCATATTATTTTCAAATAACTCATATAAAATAATTCCAAGTTAAGTGAATGATCACTTCATGTATGAAAACTATGGAATATTAATTGTTTATTAGTCAAAGATTAGTTAACTCATGATTGGCACTTAAGACTAGTTAACTCCTTATTTAAACCTCTTATGCATTTATTTACAATTATTTCAAGTTGTGCATCGTATCTACACTTTAATACTATTTTATAATCATGATAACTCTATGTTTTCTCTCACCAATAGATTTTAGCACCATTTTCCACTTCATTAGATTGACTAAATATGCCAATTAGGCATAGTAACCTAACATCTTATATTTTATGTATTTTAAATCATAAATAAAACTTTGATAATATGAAAATATTTTTAATTTAAGACATTAAACAATGCATCATATCATGAAATGAGTCCTCCTTAGCAAGCAACACCTACAAACTAGTTAAACTAGTTGACTAGGTTAAACTATCCTCAATTCTATAGACTCATTGATTTGAATGAACTCATAAAGGAATTTAAATTAATGGTTTTTATAATATGATGGATTGAATATGATTAATAATTTCAAAAATTCACTCTCCATGTATTAGAATTTATTAAATTATATTGTACCTCTATTTTTAGTAATTTTTCCTAAAGAAACTCTATTTTCTACCATATCTATACAATTAATTACACCAAGGTACCATTGATAGGATCCTCTCTTATTTTAATTCATTTTTAAATATATTTTATGATGATTAATTAGGTTTTAATTTCAATAAATTTCACTTTCTCAAAACTAGTCTGTAAGAGGTTTTGGGAGGGATTTAGAGGTGAACCTTCTTAACGATGGTTCATAATTTATATCCTTCCAAAAAAAAAATTATTGAAACTAATATTTATTAAATATACCCCATAAAATTTATCAATAATCTTGGGTTCCTATGAAAAGAGTGTGCAAGGATATGTATGCAATAAAGGTTGTCTGTAGGGTTTTGCTTGCATTCTAGACATGATTATACCCTTAGTAATGGTTCCTAAACCTCAGACCCTAAATAAACCTAAATATTTCATTTATTCCAATTACATAATGTTACTAAAATCATGATAATATAATTTTTTTAAACTCCCCTTGTGGTAAAAGATGTGAGCACTTAAATAGGTGGTTTGAATGGGTGTCTTGATTGTAGAGTTTGAATTATCTCTTTAAGAGTGAAATTAACCATTCCTTTGTTCTCAAATACTTAAAAAACATCATTTATGACTTGTAAAAAATAATCATATCTTATAATTATATAATATTATATATGGAAGGTCTGAAGGTGCCTTGATGGTGGTGTGAGCCTATAGGTCTTAAGACTAGCTTTAGGCCTAAAAGGCCTAATACTGAGTTTAAGGGTTTGAGGCACCTATAAGAGGATATTATGGATTAAAAAAAATTGTTTACCATTCATTTCCATCTCTTTTTACTTCAATTTTATGACAAAATTCCACTTTGCCTTGATAGTCTCTCAAGACCGTGTGTGTAGGAATGACTACCTACCTTTATATGTATAAATGTCAAAATTCAAGTGTTTTATATTTAATTATAGAGTTAAATTATATTTAAACTTATAAAAACATGTTATTATAGTGATAAAACTATTTATTCTAAGCCTCATAGTCATGAAATGCTCTATATGCCTTCATTTCACTACCCTAGCATTTTAAGCAGTCATTACTTGTCAAACCCTAATGTACTATGTTTTTCTATTAACTCATCCATAATTAGTTTATATAGATCATATAAAATTTAAAATACCTTTTAAACCTAAATTTAATGTGAATAAATCTTCAACATGTCTTAAAATAAATAGTCTTAAGAGCACATAAGCTTATTTTCATCTTTCTTACTTATCTAGTACTCAAGGGCATGATTTGCATGGAATTCATAATATGACCATTATAAAAATTTGTTTCAATACATATTATTATATTATTAATCTTCAAAACTAATCTCATGATATTCAAACACTTTTCCAAACCTATAGACCTCAAAAAAGGTCTCCCAGCTCCATATTGATTGTCATGAGAAAAGTAGGGGACTGCATAAAAAAATGGATACTTACACTCTTAAATTGACATATAAAATAACATATATATTTACAATAACTAATAAAAATCAACTCCATAAATTCACATATTTATATTTTGCATATAGAAGTTTGTAGTTGGATTTTCCTCAAAATCAGTTTAAGCTGCCTATGTTTTCGATATGCCCATGAATGAGTTTTCCACTTTAAACCTTGTATTTAAATTTTATGATGTTTTATAGTATTTTTTATGTTATAATATACTTATTTAAAATATTATTACCCTTCACTAGTCATTTCTTGGATCATACTACCCATCATTATATCATGCTTCTTTAAGAAACCTCATTGACTACCTTGGTAATACTATTGTAGGTGATTTCATGAGAAATGGAAGTGTTTAAGATAAATTCACAATAATTTATCACCTTTATTACCTCCCAAGTTGTTTTAAACTTCATTTCACTCCTCATTTGGTGTATTTTCTCTTCAAGGGTGATTTTAGGCTCTAACAAAGTCATATCCATACATAAGCCTGTGTACTCACTTTGCTGAGTTGGTAGACCTTTTCAAGATCTTTATGAAGGTTTGGAGATATCAATTTTTTATTTTAGTTTCATAATTAGCTTAATAATTATAATCATTAATTTAAATTATCTTTCATTTCATATTAAGAGTATGTGACTGTGTGAGATGAAAATGTCTTCTAGTATGGTTGTAGCTGTGCAATTTTTTAGTTTGACCTTAAATTTCAAGCAGTGTTTGGAGAAATCCTATCCATAATTTATGAGTTAATATCTAAATTTTATATTTAAACATTAATTTTAACATTAAACTCCATAATATACCTCTTTTTTATCATTTTCTTCATGCTTAGAGGTATCCATGTGCTCTTGTATAGTTGTAGGTGATAACTTATGAGGTGTATGATCGAGTATTTATGTAATTTGATCCTAATGACTTTAAAAAAATATTTAAACCATTTAAATATAATATTTAGACATATCATAAATTCTTTTATCCTCAATACATAATCTTTCTATCTAATTTTTTATTTTTCTTAAGTGTGAAAAGAAGAAACTAGTTAAGAAGGGTGTAGAAGAATACCTATTACATGTGCACGCATTGAATCTAATTTATTGTGGATATCTCATATTTAGATAAATATAATGTCCTATAAATAATAAAAAACTAAAATAAACTTAATTCTTAGACAAGTAGATGGGTGGATTTCCTAATGTGAGCTAGATCCTAAAAGTAAAAGCTTTATAGGAGGCTATCAATCCACCTTCTTTAAAACACTTAAGTGGAAATGATAAAATAAATATATTTTACTTAAATGAATGTAAAAATTAAATAAATTATATAAAATTAATTTATAAAATTATATGCCTTGCTAAGTTAACCAAAATGAAGCAACTAGTTTGATTATACTAATGCTGGAAATTGGTTAAGTCAAGGTTGTGGTTTTTGATTTAGTAATTTGATAAGGGTAAAAATAATGGTTTTATTTGGGTTGATTTAGATAATAAAATTATATTTATATATGGTTAAAAAATATAAACAAAAATTAACTATATTAGAAAAAGGATGAGGGAGCAAAGAGGGTGAAGGTGACAAAGGTGCAAAATGGGCAAAGGAGGTAAATGGAATTACAATGGAAAAGGTGGTAAAGGAGGTCAATGGATTAATATGGAAATTGTAATAATGGGTAAAGGTAAAGGTAATAAAAGGAAGGACTTAATTAAATAACTAAAATAATAAAAAATACAAATAAGTTTACCTTGAAGCTTGTTGATGTTATTGATGATGTGATGGAGGAATCCGATGGCAATTTTGATAGAGCTTCATTGCTTTGAATTATTTTCCTCCAAGATGTGGATGAACTCCAAAATTATGATCTACTTCAAAGACATGAAACAATATTTTAGTAACCAAAGACTAACTTCCAACTTAACATTTTGTAAAGGAGAAGGGGGGTATTTATAGAATTTGTTATCAAGGCCATGCCAAAAGAGGGAATAGTAGAAGTATGGTGCCATTTACCATGTGGTGCATGCATGAGTAAAAATATGATGGTGATGGGATTAAAACCTTTATCATGGGTCTCCCATTTGTTTTGGTGTGTCTCCCACTTGCATATGCATCCAATTTTTAATGGGAATCATGCACATGGGTCTAAATGAGGCTAAAAGACTTTTCACCACCCTTTATTATCTTCATCAAAGCACTTAAAGAGATGCACCAAAAAATGTGGTTCCATTTTTCAAGTGGGTTCATGAATGAGTCAAAATATTAGGGTTTTTTGATTCCTACCTTGATCATGGATCTCCCATTTGGGTTGGTGTGTCTCCCACCTTGCACATGAGTCCAATTTTGAATGGGAATCATGCACATGGGCACAAATGAGGCTAAAAGACTTTTCACCACCCTTTCTTATCTTCATCCAAGAACATAAAGAGATTACCCAAAACATGTGGCACCATTTTCCATGTGGGCACATGAATGATTCAAATGATGAGGGTGGTGGGATTCCCACCTTGATCATGAGTCTCACATTTGGGTTAAAAAGTCAAAATGGGCAGATATAGTGCCCTTTGTCTTTTTTAAAGCACTAAAGAGGTGGGTATCCAATTTTTAAGGCCAATTTCAGTTGTGAATACAAAATACATGTTGAAATATGGCCCTTTAAGGGTGAATTTTCCATATTTCAAGGGGTGACCCTTATGATGCTTAAATGAGGCCATTACACACCTTGGGAAAGGGTCCTAGGTGGGGTATAATGTCCCACATCAAACCACTTCAGTTATAATCCATGTCACTTTCCAAATAACTTTTTAAATCACCTTCTATGTCACTTTCCATGCCATCATGAATAGTGATAGTGGGTCCCACAATGAATAGTGATAGTCAATAGTATTTTTGAATAGTAATTTGAAATAGTAATTTTGAATAGTACTATGTGAATAGGAGAATAGTGATTTGGTTAGGTTAAGAGGGGTTGGTTAATGGTTAATAAGGTTTAGGGGGTATTTAATGGGTCCCAAGGTATTTATTCATCAAAAACTATAAGTTTGTAGTTTTCTAATGTCTACATTTTGCCCCTTTTTGTTATGTAGCTTTGAACTAACAAGATGCATAGCAAAAATGAATCACTTGGTTAAAGGTCAAGATTTTATAATTATGGGAGGATGTATTCCATCTCAAACTAATATTTGATTAGGAAAGGTTAAATTAGGTGTAGGTTTGATAAGCAGTTGGTGGGGAGGCACTAGGTGGTACCACAAGGTAGTTGGGCATGTGAAATGCCAATGGGTACAGAAAATGTGACTAAACATGATAGTCAAGATTGTGTAAAGACTAAATCTACCAATGTTGATAAAAATAAGGTCAAGTTCTATATGGACATATGATAGGGTAACTAGTCCATAATGTTAGTCATAGTTGATCGGATTAAGCTTATCGAGTCATTTAAACAAGGTCGATGTTATTCATACGTATTTATGGTAGGAATTGCTCCTACAAGAAAATACAAATGGTCTAGTTTCACATGACGTGGGGCATAAAAAGTGCAACACATCAAGAATAGTTGGTGTAGTTAAAATGACCAAGGTAAGTTCATCATAAAACATGCAAAGAGGTCAGGTTAAAAATGGCCAACATCAAGGTAGACATGGGAAAGTGTGTTGGTTAGTTGGAATGGGGTGGTTGAGCAGACCCCATATACACTAGGTAAGTGGATGCTACCTACATAGTTCCATGGACATAATTCCCAAAATGAAATTTAGGCCTAATGTGGTTCTTTTAAGGTGGGGAGTGTTTGTTAACTTGGTTACTCCAATTTGATGTATCATGCAGTTAGGTCTAGCTGAAGCATGTTGGAGAAAGGGAAGTGCCAAAGGGTGGAAAAGATGTCTATTAAATAGTTGTCTAATTGGTTTGGTATAAATTATGGATTAGATTACCTAGGATGCAATTAGATGATTGCTTCAAATATGCAAAAGGATTTTATAGCCATGAATATGCAGGTTCAAGCATGAAATTTCTACCACCATTTAAAAAAAAGGAGAAATTTGCTTTACTAGGCTTTTGAAAATCTAGCACTACTTGAATTTCCATGGTGACCCAATGGGTTATTTCATCACCATCTAAATAAGTTTCCATTGTGTACACTCCACAAAAATTTCATTAATAAGATATATAAGGATATTATTCAATGATTCAGGGAAGCAAAGTAGTAAATTGGGTTAATGAAAAGTTGTGAAGATTCAAACCCTTGACCTTTGATCCGGTAGGGCCCCAAAAGAAGTAAGCATTGAGTTTTGAGGGAATTAAAATAAATATCATGAGGGATTTTTACAATATGGATTGAGGTGAATAATAATAATATTAATTGAATGAGGGATCTGGTTGAAATAAGAAGGAAAATAAATTATATAAATGGAAAACTAAGAGGGAAAATAAAAAAGAATGTATGAAGACAGATAGATTAGGGAGTTGAAAAGGAAGGTGGGAGAAATAGGTCTACAAGAGACCAAGGGAAAAAATATTTTGTTGGAAGAGGTGACTCCTAAAAAAGGTTATTGGGTGGAATGCAATTAAAGATTAGGGCTATTACAATGCATAGGAAGACGTAGGTCAGGTGGGGAGAATCAAGGGAAATTATTGGTTAGGAGGTAGGTCGCATGAGAGGGTATATATAACATCCACATATGGGTACCCAAAATATTCCATTTGAACGTGGTTTTAGTTTTAATTCTAACATCACCAAAGGTTGGAGTAAAAGGGGTTCAAAAAAGGCAAGATGAGAGGAGATGGGGAAGGAATTTACATCCTAACAGCTGGAGATGCTCATGCTTATTTGTGGGTCATATGAGCTTACAAGCATGGTTGATTATGTTATAGAGTCATAGGATTGGTATATATGTCATAGCAAACCAAAATCAAATGGAAGACATTCATGGCCATAACATGTTATATGTTGTGATCATATAAACTCAAAATCGATAGAGGGTTTAAAATGGAAAAAGGTGATAGGTAGGGTGAAGGGACTAGCTAGAGAGGGATAAAAAATAGGATCTAAGATCAATATGCAAAGGCATTAAAGGAACAAAGGTATACACTTGAAGTAATGAACATAACTAGGTTTCATGCATTAAAGTAAGGGAATGGAGGACGTGAAGAAGTAAATAAGGAGATGTACGTAGAAGTGGTATAACTAGTGACTGCACTCAAAAGAGGTGGAGATTGAATGGGAGAAAATAAAGGGGATCCAACAAGGGATGAGGTGAAGGTAGATTAGGAGATGGATGAAGAGATAGGTGAAGAAAACAATGAGGTCGCATATAAACATGAGGGTGGAGAAGGATGCAAGGAGCGAGGCATGGACATATAGGAGAAAAAATGAAGGTTGGGAAGAACAAGGAATGTCTTCAATACAAGAAAAATGAAATGAAATAGAGAAAAGGGAGAGGATGGTGGAAAATAATGAAAGAGAATGAGATGAAGATAAAGGATGAAGATCAGGGATGATAAGAAGAAAAATTAAGAATTGAAATACGGATATAAAGCACATATACTCACATAGATGAAAAAAACAAGTGAGAACTAAGATGGAAATAGAAAAAGATGAATGTGAAAGTCAAAAGACAAGAATTTATAAGAAGAAAAGGGGTAATTATGGAAGGATTCTCAAAGGATAAAAACCCAGGTAGAAACTAGTTATGCAGGAAAAAAAGAAGACAAAAGAGATGAAAGGATGAAAATAAAGAAAATAAGAAGAATGGAAAATGGGAAAGGTGGGAAGAGTGATGAAATGATAGAGAATGGTTGTACACATAAATAAATAAAGTAGCAACAAAAGAAACAAAAATCTTACAAGATGCATAGTATGATGTGGAATTGGTGAGGAAATGAGAGTGATGAAGAGGGTGTGACAAATTACCAAAGACAAGGAGAAATGATGAGGATGGAAAAAGAAGACAAAAGAGAAAAGGGGAAAGGTTGGTAAAAAGTGGAGAGAGAGGCAAAAAATCCAAAAAGTGGGTGGGGAAGTGAGATATGAAGCATGTACAAGGAAAGGTTTCAAGGAAGCCAACAAAGTATAGTAGTTGGTGGCTTTATGAGAGATAAGAGGGTCCAATGAGGAAGGTTGTCAATCATTGTGTGAAAAGAGATTGACACGATGGAAGGAGGGAGGTGGTGAGGATATAGGTGGAGGAAAAGATATTAGGTGAGAAGGGAGAATAAAGTACAAGATGTGGCTGAGCTAACCTTAGTAAATGAGCATTGCCTACATAATCCAAAAAGACCTTAGGGCAATTTAGTTCTCCTAATAATGTGGGAAAATGAAGAGGAATTATTAGATGATGTTAAAATATAAGAATGCTAGAAAGAATCCAAAGCTTCCCTATTATAGGATTCCATGGGAAAGAGGGTTTTATTAGAAATAGGAGTTAATGAGAAGGAAAATGGGAGGGTAATTAGTTATTAGTGGCCAAACTACCCTTATAAGTCAAATAATGCCTACATAGCCAATGGACATCAGGCCAATGTAGTTCAACTAGGGTTGGAAATAGGTGCTCAAATTGGCTACCCCAATTTGATGGACCACATGGGTTGGTTTGGGATGATGTAGAAGGTTTTATAAAATAGAGGTTTTAGGCTTTGGTGAATGTGATGATGAAGGTGCATGGTGTATATTGGTGAATAGTTACCATAATGATCCCACATTTAGTAGGATGAGAGACACAGATGGGCAAGGTAGGATAAATTAGAAGGGAACATGATGTTAAACACCATAAATGGCCTTTAATGGAGCTAATCCAAAGAAGAGGTGATTTTTTAAGGAGGTTGTACCTTTTAAAATTATGTGAGGGTATAATTAAAGTATTGGCATCGATCACTACAAGCTAAGTTTTAAGAGGTGGGTGTCTATCAGGATCTACATAGTCATGTTGGTGAAAGTTCATCATCACTATGATCCAATTTTTAAGAGTAGTATTGAAGTGATGACCTACAAATAATTTATTTGATGGCTAAGCAAATTTTATGAGTTAGAAAATTGGAAATGTGGTGAGTGATAGAGGATGGACCATTCCTAATGCAAGAGTTGCATGGGTAGGTTATATGGAAGGTGGCCATGTCGACATCCTTTGTCTTAGTTCCTTAGAACTAATGACTTGGGGTTATAATTAGAAGAATCCCTAGTAGTAGGTAGAAATGTGGTCTAGGATATTGGTTATACAGTTGGATCAGATAGGGGAGCTTCTACAATGATAAGAATTTGGGAGTTACCACCACTAGAAATAGTGGCAGTTTCAAAGGCATGATCATTATAGTGGCCCATGGTTGGGAGCCAGTTTACGTAAAAAAGGATAAAGGTGAAAATGATGCAAATGACCACCAAGCCCATAAGGACCATAAGTGACAAATTAAGGAAAGACATATGATGTGGATCAGATGATAAGGGTAACAAAAAGATATCATGATAGTGCATAATGGTTTTATCGAGATGACCAATCAGATTGAGGGCAACATGTCCATATGAAAATGTAAGTAGACATCACTATTTCAAGTGGGAAGACTGTTCAAGGGAATCAATGACATCATATGACCTTCCCCATTGGTGGAATGAAGAATCATGTCAATCAAGAAGAATGGTTAGGTATTCTATTTAAAGAATCATAATAAGGATGAATGTCTATCATTGAGTTATTTGGTTTTGTAGGTTATAAAGAGTTCAAAGAAATACACAGAGTTGAATATAGAGAATAATGGGAACAATGGGGGAGATAATTAGTAACCCCCACAAACCAAAATAATTAATATGGTGAATGTGCATATCTACCAGATACTGCAACATGTAGTGGTGATAATTAAAGTATTATTAGATCAACAAGAAGAATGTAACCCATAACCCAATCTTGATACTAAAATCTTACCTCTACAACAGTGAAGAAGGTGAGAATTTCACTATGCAAGATGTAGGGATGGATAACATGATTGTCAGCATGTCTATAGAGGGAACCCTCACTATCAAAGGGGATATACACTGAGGTAACAACCATTGGGACCTTTGCAACAAAAACAACCAAAGCAAAGGGATGTAATGGCTATGATAGGTTAGTAGGGTAGAATACCTAGAGTGAAACATGATTTTGGCTCTATGGGGATGAATGTGAAAGAGGAGAACAAAGTACACCCTTTATGAACCAATAAGATAGGGAATGTTATAGATGTTAGTTTAGGGAGTAATTAGGTAGAAAGATGGTTGAAAACAAATCTAGAGTCACCAAATAGTTAGCCTATTGCTTAGGTAGGAAAATAATGTATATAGGGGCCTTAGGTGAACTATGGATAGTCTGATAACTTTGTGTGTCGTGTGACTCCTTGCACAATAAATAAAATATTACATAGTTTGCTGTAAACATGTATAAAATGTATTGGATGTCACCAGTCAAATGTGATCATGCTTAAGGTTGTGTGGATACTTATAAATGTTATGGTTATGGTTATGATTAATATTTTTATGGTTTTTATAATCTTGCTTAATATAAAAAGAATGATTATTGTTGTTGTAACACTAGATGGTAAAAGTCATGATGAAAATATCAACCAAGCATATTAAGACAAGAATAAGGAATAATGGTTTGTTTTTGACAACTAATAAAAAAAATTCTTAAGTCAGATTGGCTTAATAAATATGAGCCCTTCAAATGATGTGCATGAGTGGTCATGAGTTTATAAAAATTGTTTCTTTATTTTAGGGTGTCAAGTAAGCTCTAAATCCCCTGATTTATAGATAGTCTAAAGGGAAGATGGGTGATACATCGTGTCAAGGTTAATGGGTGATATGTATGATAAATTCATTTGAATTAGTTTTTACCTCTTATAGGTGGCCTAAGAATGGTAATATATAAGTCCATATCATATGCTAGATGTAGACTAATCAATATGGGAAGTCTACATGTGAAAGCTAATTACAACTTTATATTTGGTTGTGATAGTGGGACTTTTACTTTATTATCATATATGGGAAGTGTTGTCACTTGAAAAATCACCCCATAAGGAGATGGGACAATCTTTTCCTCATTCAAGTGAAACAATAGAACCACCTCAGGGTTGTGGGTATCCCTATTAGGAGGTGGATCTCTAGATTTGACACTAGCTCCCCTTGATGCATCATTTAAGATCATATTCATACTACTAACAAATTTAAGGGATGAAAAGGGTTAGAAAAATTAAAATTAAACCTATTTTACTAGAGGTGATGAACCAAAATATTTTCTCTACCATACCTTTAACATACACTTGAAACTCAAGACAAATAACACATACACTTCATTCAACATCAATCTCCCCTCTCACATCAATGCTTTAACATGGGGTCTTGGAGATGACATAAGATTGGAGGAAATAAATAATAGGCATTATAAAAAACTCTATTGAGTAGCCTACTCACTACACTTTCAATCTACTTTGACACTTCTTATTGATCTACAAGTGGGAGATTACAAATAAATAAGGTAATAAGGAGAGAAACATGTGAAGGTAGACAAAACTTACACTTGCACAAGACTAACATCCATTACACACTTACTAAAATATTTGAATGAGGTAAAACACTTGTATTTATTTATTCAAGGTAAAATTTTGGTAGGGCTTAGCCATACACAAGAAGAGAGATACAATACAATGCCATAAGGCCAAAATTTATAGAAGAAATGGAAAGAGAGAGAAGGGAAGTCCAAGAGTCACTTGGAAATGTGTCCATATAAATTAATTAGTTTAAATTTCATGTGGAATATATATGGGGAGGTTTATTCCATGTCATATAAGTATACTTGTCCAAAACAAGTCATAAGGATAGCGAAAAGTGGCACAAAACCTACGATTTTGGCATAAGAAGCTACCCTCATGATTTTCCTTCCAAAACTACATTTATCCCTATGTATGGTTAGGTATGATGGTTGGTATAAGAAATATGGGTTAAAAATAAGTCCCCAAATGTATTGGATTGATCATTGACCATCCCTATTCCTGTGGACATGAAAAATCATTCCTAGAAGTCTCAAAATGGCTCCTTTCCATACACCTTCTCCACTTGGCATTCAAAAACTTAAAATTTTATAAAATTATCCATGAAAAATAAGGAATGACACTTATCGGAGGTCTCCATATCATTAGTTTCAATAAAAAAATTTTAAAAGGATTCCCTAATTGCTTTTCACCACTTCCCCTAGTGTTCATTTATTGGCTCACTAGACTGGCTAAAACTGAGGGCATGTTTGGGGTACTTATATGTTTATTCATGAGATTAGGTGAATTTTTAATGTTATCTAAAGTGTAAATATTCCTCTAAAACTTTTTTTCTTCTCTTAAATCCTCATGTATCCTACACACCACTCAAAATGGTCGAAACAAGCCCTTCTTTCCTATGATCAATATAGTTCCACATAAAAAAATCACATGGTTGTGATCCTCATGAATTTGGAGACAAATTTTTTTCAGCACTCATGGTCAAAATCATCCATCTGGAGTCACATTCATCTTGGTTTTTACCATCAAGTCTATGAGGAGGGTTGGAGAGGGTTTAGAATGGTTTTTGGTCTTAACATTTGGTCATAAAGAATAGACATTGGAATCCTCTCAAAATTATACTTGTATCTTCTTAAGGACCCTATCCATCATCCCCAATCATATTTAGGTCCCATGCAAAGCTTGGTGGAATTTCTAAGCACTTGAAGTTGACCATTCATGTCATTTTGGGGTTTTTGTGAGGGTTTAGGAGCCTTAAATCCATGAATTGAATTCTTGATGAATTTATTTTAAAATAAATGTACAAAAACACTTGTATATTAACCCCACAAAATTTTTTCCATCATTTTATTATCTCCTCAAGACCCAAAAATTTAAACTTACCTTTGTTTGGTACTAGGCCTAGACCTTGCCAATAGGCTTGGTTGCCATTTAAAACTTTGCTTGACACTCCAATAGATTAATATGAATCCTTATGGATTAAACACATCTATTATACCACTTAAAACATGTTCCAATCAATTTTAAGGCATGTAAAATGCCAAAAATGTATATGACCCTCAATTTGGATTTTAGGCCTAAGGATTCCCTATAACCATGACTGCAAACCTCCTTAGTTGGAGCACATTGTCTAGTTCCAAAACTTAAATTAAGGTTTATTAGAGTTTTTTTAGTTCCATTTCATCTCATTCAATAATAATTTGGTACCTTATATCCTTTTGTTCTATTATTTCAACAATTTTCCCAAAATTGGCACCTCCATGCATGCTAAAACTATCACTGATCTGAGACAAAATAGAAAGGGTTTTAATTATTTTATCATAAAATATTATTACTTAAGAATTTTATATAATTACCAAGGGTAATATTTACCAAAATATATCACCTAACTCCTCTATTTGGTTCTCCAACTCTACAAATTTGCAAGGCAGACTTTTGGGAATACATAGTTTGAGGGTAAGCAGGGTATGGTTTGTGTTTGGAGGTCTCAAGGTTTAAAATAAGATTTATTGTGATATTTAAGGATCCTAAATGCCTTAATAAACCCAAAAAAAATAACCTCTAATATTACTCTCCCATTAAACATCTTCTTTTCCATGGAAAGTTAGAAATTAAGCTTATGACTACCTAAAAAGGGGAAATCATTATTTTAGGCCTAGTTGTAGGTTCTATTGGCTTAGTTATGAATTTTTAAATACAATAATTTTTTTTTATGTTATAAATCTCATAAAGGTTATCCTCCACCATTTTTACAAGTCAAGCTCCATCCTTGCATTAGTCCATCCTCCATTCTCAAAATTCAACCTCTGCCCCTTAAGCACTGAGACATACACCTATAGGCATGTAGGTTTCTAAGGTTGGTTTTTGACCTAAAAAGTGTATAAAATTCATTATTTATATTATTATCACTCAATATTAATCATTAAATCTACCTAAATTCTCTACTTGGTCTCAAAAACCACCCTACTCCAAATTGAGTTCACACCCTTAATACCTTTGATTGTATATGCATGCTCACAAGCCTATAGGTGCATCTTGATAGGTATATAGGACAAAATATGGGGTATAAAGAATTTAAATTATGATATTTTCATAATATTATCCTTAATTCACCATATACATTCTTAATGTTTATCACAAAGGACCCTTTTCTCCTTGACTACGGCTAATCTTCCACTATCCTTGGTTGTAGGTGTTTATTTCTAGGTTTGTAGGTTGCTTTGGATCATTTAGATCATGTTTCACATTGTCTAGGAATTGTTGAGATTGCATCTAGTTTTGTATAATTCAAATTTAGACTAGTTCCTTCTTATTAGTCCTTAACACAAACTCTTTATGCCAATCATTGAAATATTGTATCTAGCCATGCTCTACCCTATGTACAGATAGGGGATATGCCTAGAAGACCATTTGATATAGTCATCACCTCTCCCATGGAATGATGTATTTAATTTTTTTGTTATATACCTTGGATTTTATTCCCCTTTCTATCTTCCTATGCATATTATGAATGTCATCCTCCTTTCAAATCCTGTAGACAACACTATTGCAAATCAATGATTTTTGGTCATTTTATAGCTTGTTAAAAATCATGTTCCACTCTTCCTTTTTTTCTCAAAATTATCATGGTTGTAGTAGGTTTATAGGGATATAAGGTAAAATAAAAAAAATGCATTGAACCATCTCTTTTCCATGACATATGTTATCCCAAAGAACCCTCAAGACCTCTATTTGCAACTTTTAGGGACTGTGAGCCCAAAATTGTAGTCACTTTCTCTTGACTTCTCAAAATATTGTGATCACTCTCTATCAAGCCTAAACATCTTCCAAATACATTCCAAGTACATTTAAAGGTTTTAGACCATGTAGAGGTTGTTTTTTGGTCATGATGATGTTAGCATGCTCCTGTAGGTGAAGCTCTTGGCTGTGTGGACTAAGATAGTCCTTTAAGAGAGGAAAAAAATGTAAAACAAGGTCTTTCAAGCACCAAAAAACACTTTTAAACCCTTTCAACACCATAAAAACTAGGATAATCATAAGAAAACAATAAAACACCTTTCCCAACATGGAAAACCCACTCACAAAGTAACTAAGCTAATTGTCAATGCAAACTAGGCCATTTACAAGCATGTACAAGCCTAAAGGTGGATTTTACATGTATCAAAAGTTTTTAACACCCAAATAAGCTCCTAAAATAAACCATTCCATCAATCCAAAACAAGATAATTTGAATCAAATTCAAAAAAAACCCCATCATGGTTGAATATGATTAGAAACCTACTTGGAGTGTTAACCATTCTTCATGAAGGAGAAGCCACAAAATTTACTTTTCTTGATATAGATGTGAAGTGAACTCAGAGTGATATCCACTAGTAGAATTATTTTCTTCAATTCCACTTGTAGCTTTCATGGTGAGTGCTTAAACTTTCCCTTCCTTAGCTTGCCAATGAAGAAAGAAGAAAAATGAGTTGCAGATGAAACTTTCCATGAAATATATGCAATAAAAACATGTATATGACCTATGGGAAGGTGAATAGTCACACCACCATGTTTTTTTGGCACACTTCCCAAGGAACCATAAAAGTAACTTTTTATCTCTTTAGCCAAAAAAATACCTTTTATCTAAGTAACCTATAATTAATTAATTTATTTTAGATTAATAAGACTTTTAAGGACATATGACACATGATATCTACTTTTTCAACTTTCACAAATCCCAATAAACCCATACAAATCATTAAATGCACCATTTAGACCCTTGAAATGACCCCAAATGACATGATAGGCTAATGAAATAAGTGACCAAATTTAATATAACCTTGTGAAGCATGAAATTATCCATAAAACACCTTATGAAAATATTTTATACCCCCTCATATACCTAAAAATGAAAATTTTCAATAGGGGTGCCCAATTTTGACTTAAAAGTCAAAATTGGTCAACAAATTGGTGACTCATAAGGGTAGTATGCCTGCTATACTAACTAGACTAGTAACCTTATTAGTTCATTGGGTTTAGGAGTTATATAATAACTAAAAAAAATAAGATATTTGATCAAGATAAGTAGTGACTACATCAAACACAAAAATGAAAGGACACACACAATAAAGAAAACAAACATGCACAAGGCATGCATGTGCTTAAGGCACTTAGGAGAAACAAAAGATAACTACTATATACAACTAAACATAAACATACCCCCATATATTAAAAGGGAAGATTTATATTCCTCTTAATTCATGGAATGAAGGATTAGATGAGTCAAGAAGTCTTTTCTCTTATCATTTCTACCTCTATGCTTCTAAAAAACTCTACCAACCTTATTGGCATGATGCTCATTAAGAACCAAGAAACTCCAAATAATATAACCATGGGAAATTAAATATTCTAGTACATGATCAATTGTTTCATGTTTCTTCTCATTCAATTTCTCATGATCAACTCCCATCTTATTTATAGGCATGATTTCAAAAGGATTGATTTCATTTTCATTAGAAACATTAGGCCAATATGATCTTTCTCCATCCTTGAAAATATGATGAGCTACTTCTAGAGGGTGATATCCCCTCTTGATGAATTCAAATATATCATTCTTAAATTCAAAATCCTCTTGAAATAATAAACATTAAATCTTTTTTGTCCTTTGCATACTTACTTGAGTCCTAATGCTACCTTTTCCATCTTTGATCAGCTCATGATCTCCGTATAGAGGAGTATAGCCTGCTCCAATGACTTCAAACAAGTCATCTAAATATTGATTATTAACTTGTTCATGTTCCTCTATGGTGTTTTTCAAATTGAGGAAGCAACTCATGATCATTTCTTCTTCTTTGGAAAAAATGAAACACCCTTCTTCAAAATCTTGTGATTTTTCCTTTTGTTCACCAAGAGGGGTACCTATGGTGATTTCCTCCTCATCTACACTCATGAAGTCTCCTTGATCAGTCATGAATTAAACATATTATTCTTCACTTTCCTTTCTCAAGATAGGTTCCTCAATATAAGGAAAACATTATTCATCAACCAAGCAAAGAGATTCAACACAAGGACTCTCAAAATTAGATTGGGAATGGAATGTAAGGGGTTCCTATTGAAAACTCATGAGAAAGAGGAGGTAAACCTTGGGCCCAAATCACTTGATTCTCTTCCTTCCACTTGACCAGCATTTCATCAACATTAAAATTAGCTTGAGAAATCTCTTTATGAAAGGTAGATGGGGTGTGTTTAGGCATAGCATCTTCTTTTAGGTCTAAACATTTCATCTCACTTTGACTAAGCAACCTCATATTTGCCTCTAATTCCTCAATTTTTATAGCTAGATTCTCTTAGAAGAGTCTTTATTTGAGCTCATAATAATCATCATGGAGATGGGGAGTACATGAAGGATACCATTGAGTAAAATAATCTTCTTGAGTAAGGGTGGGAGGGACTTGAGAAGGACTAGTTTCATTTTCCACTTCACACTCTTAAACAATAATCTTCTCTTCTTTCTTGCCCCTTGATTTCACTATTTCACTCTAACTCATGATGTTAGGTTTGGGACTCTCTTCTTGAGAAAAGTTAGGATAGGTTTTAATATGATAAATCTCCTCTTTAATTACATATTATTTGACAAAAATTTTCTCTTCTTGATGATTGACAATAACTTCATTCACTTTCTCAAGGTCTTGAGCTGGTTCATGATAGACATTTCTCCAACTTGGAATCTTGACATCATGTTGAGGGGCTTAAAGAGGTTGAGGGAGATTAATAAGAGTTTGAAAATACATAAGAGGAGTTTCTTGAGGATGGATGTGTTGGTTTTCAAAGTAAATAGGATGACTTTCTTCAGAGGAGGGATCACAATCTAAGGAATTAAAATAGTTAGTCTCCATAGAAGGCTATTCTAATATCCTTTTTGTTGGATTGCTAGGTGAAAAGGATTAACACCAAGAGTAGTTATTTTTGGTATAGGAGAAGATTTATTAGATGGGATAGGAGGTTGGCTCACTTTATTTTAATGGGAAAGTGATATTTGATAGAAATGATTTGGTGTACAAGAAGAGGGTTTCTTTTTTATGGGAGAAGGTTATCTTGGGATGGAAAAAGGCACATAAGGTTGAATTCCTTGATTGGGTTGACTCCTCCATCTTAATAGTTTATCCTTCATGGATTGCATAGATTTAGATTGCCTAAACAAACACTCTTACTTGTACATTACCTCTTGTTGATATTTATTTTACTTAGTCAACCTATCTATCTCCAACATTTACTTCTCAAACTCCAACATTCTTTTCCTAGCACTCTTGTATTTACTAGGAGAATGACAATTATGAGAGTTACTTGAGGTAATTCTATGAATATCATGAGCGTGATAAAAAATATATGAAGGAAAATAAAGACCATACTACTCAATAATGGGATTATACATACCAAATATGATTTCTTGATGCATTAGGGCTGCTTGACCAATTTATTCAACTCAGATTCACCATTGGTGTTGATTGAAATGCCTCAAAAAGGATGATTTGTTAAAGAACACACCAAGAATTTTTCACCTCACTGGACAAATAATCCCACTAGGTGTGACAAAAATTGTTGTCACTTGAAGTTGAACCCAATGAGGAGATGGGAAAAGCTTCTTCTCATTCATGTGAAATAATGGAACCACCTTCGGACTATGGGTATCCCTATTAGGAGGTAAATGTCTAGATTATGGGCTAGCTCCACTTGATGCATAATTTAAGCTCATATTCATACTACTAAAAATTTTGGGGGATGAAAAGGGTTATAACAACTAAAAGTAAAACTATTCTAGTAGAGGTGATGAACCAAAAGATTTGCTCTACTCATACCTTTAACATACACTTGAAACTAAGGACAAACAACACATACACTTCATTCAAAATCAATATCCACTCTGACATCAATTATTCAACATGGGCTCTTGGAGATGACATAGCATAGGAGAAACTAAACAATATGCATTCTAAGAAAATCTATTGAGCAGCTTACTCACTACACCTACAATCTACTTTGACACTTCTCGTTGACCTAAAAGTGGGAGATTACAAATACACAAGGTATTAAGGAGAGAAACATGTGAAGGTAGACACAATTTAAAATTTCACAACACTAAAATCCATTGCACACTTAATGAAATATTTGAAAGAGGTAAAAAACATGTCTTTATTAATTCAATGTACAATTTTGGTAGGGATTCATCATGCCCAGGAAGAGAGATACAATATAATGCCACAAGGCTAGAATTTATAGAAGAAATGGAAAGAGAGAGAAGGGAATTCCAAGAGTCACTTGGACATGTGTCCATCTAAAATAATCAGTTACAATTGCATGTGGAAGAGAGGTGGGGCAAGATATGCCATGTCATAGAAGTATACTTGTCCAAAACAAGTCACAAAGATAGTGAAAAGTGGCACAAAACCTAGAATTTTGGCATAATAACATACCATCATAATTTTCCTTCAAAAACTACATTTATCCCTATGTATGGCTAGGTATGATGGTTGTTCTGAGCAAGAGGGGTTAAAACCATCCCTATTCTTTTGTACATACAAAATCATTCTTAACAGTCTCAAATGGCTCTTTTCCATGCACCTTCTCCACTTGACATTAAAAACATCCCAATTTTGTAAAATGATACATTAAAAAGATGTAATGACACTTTTAAAAGGTTCCCATATCAATAGTTTTAAGAAAAAACCTTTAAAAGGATTCCCTAATTACTTTTCACCACTTTCCCCAAGTGTTCACTAGCTCGCTCACTAGACTGGCTAAAACTGAGGGCTTGGTTGGGGAAATTATAGGTTTATTCATGATATGAGGTGAATTTTTGGAGTTATCTCAAGTTTAAATATTCGTCCCAAAGTTTTTTTCATCTCCTAACTCCTTTTTTATCCTACACACCACTCAAAATGGTCAAAACAATCCCTATTTTCCTCTTATCCATATAGTTCCATATAAATAAATCACATAGATATGATCCTAATGGATTTTTAAACAACTTATATTCATAACTAATGGTCAAACTCATCCATCTAGAGGCACTTTTAGCTTGGTTTCTACCATCAGATCTATGAGGAGGGTTTGAGAGGGTTTGGAGTGGTTTCTAGTCTTAACATTTGTTCATAAAAAATAGACATTGGAATCAACTCCAAATGATACTTGTATCTTCTTAATTACCATATAAAAAAACCCCAATCAGATCTATGTCCCATGAAAAGCTTTGCCAAAGTTTTAAGCACTTGAAGTTGACCATTCATGCCATTTTGGGCTTTTTGTGAGGGTTTGGGAGACTTAAAGCCATGAAATGGCTTCCTGATGAATTTATTTTCAAAAAAAATTCCCAAAAACATTTATATTAACCCCCAAAAAAATTTACCATCATTTTATTATCTCTTCAAGACCCAAAAATGAAAACTTACCCTTGTTTGGTACTAGGCCTAGACCTTGCCAATAGGCTTGCTTGCCATTTGAGACTCCACCTAACACTCCAATGGATTCATTTCACTCTTTATGGATTAAACACATCTTATATACCCATTAAAAAAATTTATAATCAATTTTAAGGCATTTAAAGGACCAAAAATATATATGACCCTCAATTTGGTTTTTAAGCCTACGGTTTCCCTTCACCCATGACTACAAACCTCCTCGATTGGAGCACCCTATCTAGTTATAGTCAATATAGTAAGGTTTATTATATTTTTTTAGGTCCCCTATAGCTAATTATATCATAATTTTGTCCTTGATATCCTTTTGGTCCATTATTTCAACAATTTTCCCAAAATTGGCACCTCCATGCATACTAAAATAGCCCCTAATATGAGACAAAATAGAGAGGGTATTCCTTATTGTATCATAAAATATGATGACTTTAGAGTGTTATATAGGTCAAAATGGTAATATTTACCTAAATTTATCACATAAATCCTCCATTTTGTCCTCCAACTCTATAAATTTGCAAGGCAAAATTTTGGGAAAGCATAGTTTGAGGGTAGGTAGGATATGGTCTGTGTTTGGAGATCTCAGAGTTTGAAATGAGATTTATTATGATATGGAATTATCATAAATGAATTATTAAACCAAAAAAAAATAACTTCCAATAGTACTCTCCCATTAAACATCTTCTTTGCCATGGAAACCTAGAAATTAAGCTTATGACCACCTAAAAAGGGGAAAGCATTGGTTTAGGCCTAGTTGAAGGTTCTATTGGCTTAGTTTGGACGTTTTAAATACAATAATTTTTTTTTGATGTTATAAAGATCATAAATTTTATCTTCCACCATTTTTATAATTAAATATCCATCCTTCCATTAGTTCATCTTCCATTCTCAAAATTAGGCCTCTACCCCTTAAAGACTGAGACATACACCTACATGCCTATAATTTTATAAGTTAGGTTTTTTGAAAAAAAAATTGTATGAAATTCAATATTTATATTATTATAACTCAATATTCATCATTCCATCTACTTACATGCTCTCCTTGGGCTCAAAAACCACCCTACTCAAAACTGAGTTCACCTCTTCAATACATTGGTCATGTTTGGTTGATGGTCCTCATGGAGTTGTGGCATAGAGATGGAGTGGTGGAGACTATTTTAGTATTTATTTTATGTTATTTAAGTTATGAAAATTATAAATTTGTCAACTGCATCTTCCCTTAGCATTTCTAAAGGTAAAAGTGTGGTCTAGTTGGCCTTTATGGATCATTAATTAACCTACCTATCCCTTTTGCATGTTGACTAGGTCTTAACTGACCCATCCTTCATAATGACCATGACATGTGCATGATTTAATAAATTTATTAGTTAAAATATAATTTATGGTATTCATCTCACCCTATTATCATCCATTTATGACAAAATACATCTTCCTTAGCTGGACAAATAGGCATACTAGGCAATTAAGCCTAGTCACTCAATGCTAGTCACTAGGATGGCCATGAAACTTTCATATAACCTTGATAACGTATTAGTGAGAATTATTCAAGACCAAAAAATTATATCATACCATGAATTATTAATTTGAGGCAGTGTACACCTAAAACTTTTATTCATCTAGGTGACTAAGTCATTCTTCAGTATAACCTATAGACTGCCTCTTTAGTTTAGGCCTAAATATCATTTCTTTGGATAATTAGGATTATTTTTTGTCTTTAAGGGTGTAATACACTTAACAGCATCCTCTTGAATGATATATAATTATTCATATAGGATTTTACCTTAAATTAACCATTAAATATTGAAAAGCTAGGGTACCTAATGCATTCATATAGGTGTCCTTATAATATAGTGGCATGAATAAAACCTCCTCAAAGATTAAAATTTGTTTCCAAATACAAAAAAATACATTTGGATGCATTTGTTTTAAGTTCTTATCCATCATTTCATTACCAAGTTTTTAGGAGGGTTCAAACATTCATAGCTTCTTAACGATAATTCATAGCCTAGAGGGATTTAACTAAAAAACCAATGCAAAGTATTTGAATAAAAAAGCCTCCCTCAAATATCCCTATCAACTGAGAGCTCCATGCATCTACTACTTGGTACTCCCATGTGAAAAAAGAGCCCCATTGGATAAGAAATGAATAATATATGGGGTTGAGAAAGAAAAATTTTCATAAAGAGAAGGAAAATGTCCATCTTGGGTTAGAAATACCTTTAATAGGTATTAAGCATCACTCCCAACATGTTCGTATGGTTTTATTCTTTCTTCACTCTACAAAATCCTTGCAGACCTCTCATACTCTTGCCTAGGGTTTGTAACCCCCTAATTTAGTTTGGCCCTAGAGGTATATTTTTTGGATTCCTTATAACATTTATGATTTAAAACCTCATCAACATAATTTGGGTACATTTTAACTTCATTTCCTAAGTTTTCTTTCCTTGAAACACTCCCCAACTATATTTTATCTTCAGTTTTCTTATGTAAGGTTGTACATGCCTATTTAGGCTTACTAGGCCTAATTATACTATCAAGGATATTCATTGTTATATAGGGCCAAAGAATTTTATGGAGACTAATAAATTTTATAAAAAATTCAAGAGACCTTTTTTTCACTCTTTAACATTACTTTCATGCATGGTTCCATACATAATTTCACTCTTCTTTATGACCCTGCCTGTAGGTGCTCTCAGATTTTCCTAAGTAAAATATGTAGACATCCTCCTTTATTGATTAAAAATTTGAACTTAAATTGAGTGGTTAAAACATAAAAACTAGTATATTTTCACCTTCATAAATATTCAAGTCATTTTTCCATATCCTCTATAACTCAGCTTCCTTGTTTTCCATGATTGGCCCGTAGGAATCAATTTGTGTATACGTGATTGTGTAAGAGGGTGATATATTTATTTAATTAAAATATTATCACCAATTATCAACGTTTATAATAATTTATATGTGGTTTATAAATATAATTTCTCTATATACACCTTTAAAACACCCTAAAACATGACTCCTTTGCTCACATGTTCTCCATCTATAGTCAAACATGTAGATGCTCAATTCTAGGCTCTTGACTCTGAGAGAGATGAAAATAAATGTTTTATTATTAATTTAATATATGTTTTATTATATTATGTTATCAATTATTTTATTCAATGTACTCTCCAATCCTCTTTACCTTCTCAACTCATTATTCCATTAGTGTTTTCAACCTGCCAACACAACCCTGTGTGTGCTTACATGGAGTGTTTTAACTAAGCTTATCCCATGAGTTGCATGAACTTATTGAATCTAATCCTTAAAAATCTAGTTCTTACTAATTTATCCTTATTAATCCTATATTATTCAAAACCCTATCCCAATATTCATTGTCTGTTATTTCTCAAATGAGAGCATATCTTCTATGACTAAGAATGGTCTATAAGTATGAGGAAGTGAGGAGAATGAATAAATTATTATATAATATTAATATGTGATGAATATAATGAATGATTTAATATAACATGATGGTTCTTTATATCTATCACAATGACACCTTGCTCACACTTGTAAATTAAAATTGTACTATGCATGACAGCATTAGTCAGGTTTATGAATCAAGACTTTGAAGGATTTGAGCCTATTTTAGTGAATAAAATGTGTGATTAATGTATATAATGATATTATATTATTTACAAGAAATGAATAATGAAATAAAAATATTGATTATGATCTAGATTCATGCATTGAATACTTCAAAACATCAAGAAACCACTACATTCAATCCTGCAACTGATCCATACTAAAGACTCCTTATTTTCCTAAAATCACACGTGAAAACCAGTTGTGAGGAATTTTTAGGAATTTTAAGACTTATATAAAACACATGTAACCACCAATTTCATCAAACAAGCCAAGAATATATGAAAACTATTCAAAAATTGACCATGTGTAGATGTAAAAGATAACTTTGACTGCGTGATTTATTCACATTTGTTCATAAAGTATATTTCATAAATATAGAAACTAAGTATAAGGATTTTAATGTCATTATTCCCCTTACTTTTCCCATAATCTCATATCACCATTCTCTCTCCTTTATATCTACCAAGCATAAACTTGAATGGCTATTCAGGGCTACCAAGGAGAACAATGGAGATAAGGGATAGGTTTTTGACTTATTTTGACTTGTGAATCATTTTTTCTCTTATTTTATTAATAAAAGGAGTCCCCCATAATATATATAATCTCTTTTGAATCTAACCTAACTTTACAAGTCCATACAAACCTAAAAACACCTATAAAAACCTTGTTTTCCTACATTTGTTTAATGATTAGGATCTTCAAACGATATTAGTGGGAAAGATGAGGAAAATGAGGAGTCAAATATGTTTTAAAACTAGGTTTTATGGATGGATGGAATTTTAAAGGTTATTTCTTAGGTGTGTGGGGCCTTTTATGGTAAATAAATGATATTTGACCCTTAAAGAGACCTCTTTTTACATATGAGACCACTTTTTCATGACTTGGAATAGTTATGAGATGATTGAAGACTCCTCATTTAAATGTGAAACCTGATCCAAAATCTTTATATCTACAAGGTTAACTTATATGACATGTTTTAAGATCATTTTGATGACCCTATGGGCCAATTGGATCTTGAAATAGTCTTGACTAATAGGCTATAAAATACAACCTTGGATATATTATTAGACCTCATCTTAAGAGCCAAACATGAATTGGACACATTTTTCACATTTATGACAAGGTTTTTCCTTAATAAGTGGATAAATAGGCATAAATATAATAATAAAAATAATCCTTAACTTCTCCAAGGACCTTAATTTTTACTAAAATACCTTAACTTTTTCAAATAAGGTATAAACCAGTTTTTAGGATTTAAAAGGCACTAACACCCTTCTAATCACCCAAGTGCAACTCATGAAAATATAACACATCATCCAAAGACTCAAAATAGAATATCACATGAGGATCTCTTCAGGCAACCCATAATACATATAGTGCAAATTTGGACAATGCTAGAAGGCTTCAAAGACCACTTAAAGATCATGACAAGATTTAGGAAGCCTCATGTACTCTTCAAGGGCCCTATGAGAAATTTTCGGACTATAGGATTTGAAATTTGGCCTAGTAGGCCAAATTATAGACACTTAACATGACCATATAAATGTCTTAAAAATAAAAACTCTTTAAAATATCTATTTTTAATCTTGTATGAAGACACCTTTGACATGAACCCCACTTATTCACCCAAATGAAATCATTGTTGTATTTGATAAGGATTTGAAGAGGTGTTTTTAACCATTTATATGCTTTTATGCCCTTGAAATGCTTGTAAATTGCATTTCTTTATGTTAGGGTTTTAGTAGGGTTCTAAACTTGTCTAAAACATTATTTATGAAAATAAATGCTTGCCTCCTCATAAATTAACTTAAGCATCACTTATAAAATACATATAATCCCATTAATGCTCTCGAAGAATTTATTTTAGCCATGCATGTAAAAAGTGAAGATAGGATGTGACTATTCTTTGCATGAAGAAGCCTATAAATAGGTTTTATGTTTATTTATGAAAGTTGTAGACCCATTATCCTCCTTATGAAAAGATGGTTATAGGGACCTATGCATTATGTCTAATCATCAAACAAGTTTTAAAAATATAAAACCATCATTTTTGTGGTCTATAATATCACAAAATCCACCTTTAAAATTGCATTTTATTGCTTTCATTATGCTTAAAACCTACAAGTTCTTGGTATGTGTATCATGTAGAGACCTCCATAGGTCTAGAAAACATCTCAATACCTATTTTTTGATGAAATAGGAACCTTAGAATGGGTATACAAGTCTGTAAATTAACATTTTGTTTTAAAAAATTAAATCTCATATCCTTTTTATGATTGAAACCTACAATGTTTTCCCTTAACCATGTACAATCATTACATGAGACATTTTTACCTATAAAAATTCTCTTTTGATAGCATCCAATGAGGATTGAATGGGTCAATCAAGGAGGTAAGAAGAAGGAAGGGACCAGTTGAATCAAGTATTTGAACTCCAAACATGGGATTTAAGGTACTATGAAGGAGATTTTATACCTCTTAATAACTTAAATAAATTTATTTGAGGACTTTAATAATATTTTGAATTTATAGGTACCCTAAATTTATTTAGTCATATAATGAAATTTGATAAGGTTAATAATACCACATATAAGACTTTTGATACATACTTATATTCAAAATGACTCCACTAGGCCTTCTATAGGGATAATATTAACCTATGACCTCAAAAATTGATTGTTAGATCTTAACTAATAAATAAAAATTCTTAAATAACCTTAATGACTCCAAACATACCTATCCTTAGAATAACATGGTCATTATGAAGGTACTTATAAAACCTTACTCATTTGATTTTAGAAAAAAAATGATATTCCCAAGCATATCATGTGTCAAGACCTAAGGTGACTTAAATAGTCAAGATTCTGATGACCTTCATGGGCTACATACCTAATAAGTAGTGATATAACAACCTTATGCATCCATTTGGCATAAGAGTCACATAATATTCAACATAAATCATTATAAAAGTTTAATCATGGTTGTACCATGCTAGACTAGCCCTTGAATGAATTGAAAACACTTCAAAACACCCAAAAAATATGCAATGAGTGATAAAAACTATGTTAATAACATTTACAAGATTGGTAAAACCACCAAACTACTCAGAAAGTATTATGAAAAAAACACTTAGAGAAATAAAATAATTAACCTATATACGAGGCCTAAAAAAGAGCTCACAAATAAAGGTTGAGATGAATCCCATTGACTAGGATAGGTAGTTCCCCTAAATTCATACTTGAGAGTTGAAAATCATTGGATTTCTTAAAACTAGTTATGATGTAGGGTTTACTCCATATGACATCAAAATTTGTACATTTCCTATCGTATTCCCTATCCATGTTCCATTCTAACACTAAATCTCATTCTTTGAAATACCTATCAGTATCTTTCTTATCAAATGTCTTATTCATTTGATCTTGATGAAATTCCATGTTATGCATTCCATTGTTCCTAAATTCTTCCAAATTTGTCAAGTCTTATTGTCTCACTACCATGACATCATTTCTAGTCAATTCCATCTATTGAATGAGCTCAGGAGCTAGTGATTCAAATGATAAACATAACCTTTTTTCTCTCCCATATATTATCATGAAATGGGAGTTACCAATATCCCTATTGGGTGTTATCCTATTAGTCCACAATGTTTTTTTTAACTTGGTATGCTAATTTCTTTGGTTCTCCTCCATGGTCCTCTTCATAATCTTTATCAATTTTTGTTTGTAGATTCTGAAAAGACATTACCTTTGGGGTAATAGTAAAAAAAGTACTTAAATGAATACCATACTTGACCACCCATTCACGTATTTTAGTTATAGTAAAATTCATAGTGTTATTAGATAAAATAATAGATGGAACACCAAATCTAGTAATAATACCTTTACATAAGTCAAATATAGAGTCTCATTTGCATCTGAGTGCCACTATTTATATTCACCTTGTGAAGTAATTTTTTGGAGTTAATAATAAAATTTCACCAATAATTAAAAATGGGTTAATCATCCCCATTAATTCAAAATCTTATTACAAGAAGGGTTGTTATACCTAGAAGGGATGAAGAGGGAAAGTTGTTAGCTTCTACTTATCTGTAGATAAGGCATACTTCTTACAATTCCTAACCCATGCATTTGAATCTATAAATATATTTGGTGAATAGTAACCAGCTCTCATTATTTTAATAATAATAGTCTTGGGTGGAAAATGCATTCCTGATGGATCATAATGAAACTCTTATAGCACCCTAGCCACTTGGTTAGATTATATGCATCTCAAAAGTACTCCATTGATATCCCTTATAAACATTATATCATAAATAATGACATATGAAACTGATTATAGTCTAAAATATCTTCTTTTATCTTGTTAAGGCCATAAAAATAATCACTATTTTGCAATAAGGTAACCATGTCTTTATCCTATTGTTGGGAACCTCATGATTAACTTATTGATATTTTTCTAGCACAAAAATATCCCTATTAACATATTCTTGGTCTATTTCTAGCTGATCACATAAAAATTTTCCTCTCATTATATTATTTACCTTTATTTTTATGTCATACTCCATGATCTTACTTATCCAACTAGTTATCTTTTCATCTATATCCTCATTCAATGGGAACTCCTTCACAATTGAATAAGAAACCATCAACTATATTTTACTATTAAAAAGAATGTGTTTTAATTTTCAAAGGTATATTATGATATAAATGACCTATTTTTTAACAAATCCATACCTCAACTAATAATACTTAAGTTTATTATTTTAAAAGGCAATGGGCTACTGCATTAGATCACTATTTTCCTAAACTAGTATAGTTGATATACTCTCATTCTCACAAAAAACATAAAAAATAAAGTCCTTATCATAGAATAGTTTCATAAGTGTAAGGGATTGATAAATTACTCTTTTAATTGATTCAAATTTATCATTACCTTATCTTGAGAAAGTAAAAGTAACATTCTTATTGAGCATAAACGTGAGAGGTTTGACCAAAGTAGAAAAGTTTGGGATGAATCTTCTTACAAAGTTTATCTTACCCAAAAATATTTAGAGACCCATTTTTTAAATTAGAAATGAGAAAAAATAGATTTATTACAACCTTTATATATAAATTTTAGGGCCATATTGGGAAAAAACATTCCCTAATAACTTGCCTTCATGAACAACACACATTTGTTTGGGTTTAAGGATACCTCATACTCTCTACTTCTATTAAAGACATGTATCAAATGATTCAAATAATAAGCTCCATGATTAGAGACAATAGTTAGATCATATAATACACCAATATCACATCATTTATGAGGCCCTTAAATACCATATACATATACCTTTGGAATGTTGGACCAATATTGATCAACACAAAAGGCATCTTCCTCTAATCAAAGGTTGCCCATTTGGTGGTAAAAGCTATTTTGAATTGATCATATTATTACATGAGTATTTTATTATACTATGAATAACCATCTAGGATTGAAAAAAAATCATGCCCTACTACTATTTTAAGGATCTTATCCATAGGTGGAATGAGATAATGATCTTTGAGGGATTCTCTATTCAAGTCCCTAGAATTTTCACATAGCCTAATCTCACATTCTTCTTTCTAACTAGAACTAGGTTGGTCATAAAACAAAAATGCTTAATAGGAAATATACTATGTTATTTTATGAGTTTACTTAGTTATTTTCTCATCAAGGTTTCAATCTTGGGGTTAATTGGTCTCTACTTTTGCCTAACTAGTTTTTCATTAGGGTCTAGCTCAATGGTGTGTTAAACCAAGTTTAGGTAAATAAATATAAGGTTTTGGTAATTCCAATAAAATATATCATCATATCTCCCAAAAATACCAATAAAAAATTCATTTATATATTTAGTACATACCCTAATAACCTTAAACTTTTTACGGTTGGATGTGTCAACTTGATCATAGTTATTATCCCTGATTGTCATGTTAATATTCTCACCCTTGATCTAATAATCTCAGTTGAATATGATTTATAAAGTTACCAAACCCTTAGTAAACTTGTTAAATTTAAGATAAGTACTCTAATACTCATATTTATCTTGAATCTTTTTTTATTTTATGGTTGAGAAATTTTCCTCTACTTATATAAAGTTGTTGATTTGAGCATCACTCTTTAATACTTTCTAACTAACACTATTAAAAAAACTATATGTCTAACCACAATCTTGACAAGTTGATCTAAATACTTCATTAAATCATGTGGGAAATTATATTGAGAACCCAATTTTGTGCTCTTGGCATATCTTGAATGTTTAAGGCACCAAAGACTTCAATGAGATCCTAAACTCTATGTTTCTAGGCCTTCAACAAGATGATATTGGCTGCATTTTATCCTCTAACCTCATTTGAAACCAACTCACTATAAAAAAACATTTAAATAACCTTTAATCCTCTTTTTTTTGTCAAATAGAGGCCTTGGATTAGTGCCTCATATTTTTCTACATTATTAGTATAGCTAGAGTAGAGCCTGCAAAATCAAAAGTACTTCTCTTTTTAAGGGGAGATCAACACAATAATTACACCATCATCATTTCTACTCCTTGAACCATCAGAAAACTACTACCATATCCCTCTAATATCCTCTTGTAATCTCACAATATTTGGTATAATATATTCCTCTTCAAGGATTTAATAGGTACCTAATCTCATCACTTCTACATGATCATATGGATCAAATCCATAGTTTTCATTTTACCACTCATCAAGTAAGATACATGGAACCTCCTCCAAAGGTGTGGTAGTATCATGAAGGACAATATTCTCTTATTTGTCATACATGATGAAATTCATGTGGACTAGACTAGGGGAATATTTCTTAATGTGGAGTCTAGAAATGGGCTCAACTTTAATCATTAATTTAGTCCATTAACTAGTCCTAAGAAACATGTGTAACTAATATGATGATAGATACTCACCAATTTTTGTAGTTAATTTATTTTAAATTAATATAAAAAAATAGGGAGGGAGGTATATGACTTAAACATAATGGGATGTGGAGAGGCTTTTGTAATCATGTAGGGTAAGATTCAAGTTCATAATTATGTGAATTATTTTAACATTTATACCATCTAACTAGACAACTATACTTATGATTGGAGTGAAATATAAACCTAGTAGGTTAAAAATACTATTGGACATAATGAAGTTACTTACCCTAGAATCAATCATGCAATTATACACAAGGTGCTTACCAATAAAGAGGGAGATGTATATTGAATTTGGCTTACTAATCTTACCACCATCTCATTCTCTTGGTTGTCATAATTTAGTAGGAACAACTATTGAACTTATTTTGCCTATGTGACCAAGTTGGATTAAATCCTCTTTCAATAAGTCTCTTTGTGTAGGAATGGATACAACCTCCCACATAGTGATATTTCCAAATTTTTCTCTTCATTTTCTCAAGTATGTTGAAAAGGATTTTTCCTCATTTGATTGAATCTTTGGAACAATAACATATTATCTTTGTTTTTTGATGATTTGAGGTTGAGTTTACTTTTTAACAGCTTGATTTTATTATACTTGAGGTATCCCAACAAATTATTTATCCTTGGTAGACTCATGAAGGACTTGAGAAAGAAAAACATGACCAAATGTGTAATATAGCTCTCTCTCCATTTATATTTTTTAAAACCTTGTACTATAAGACAATAAATTTTTTCCTATGCTTTGGATCTCATTTCAATTCATGGAACTAAAGTCATTCACTTGCCAATTCAAAAGAGTAAACTCACCTTGTACTTGTGATTCTTAATGAACTTCTTCTCTTTGTGAAGCTAATTCAATTGATTACCCATGGGAACATCACACACTTTAGACTATCAAGGCTTGATTGATCACTCCATTTAGACACATAGATTAGTTCTAAGGATGGTTTCATGAAAAAAGCCACTCATAATCTTGAATCAAGCTATTTTCCACAACAATGGCTTTTGATGTGATGGAAACATTAGGATTATGACTATTCAAGGGCCTATCATATGTGACTTGGTTTTGAGATTGTGTATTGCCTTGATAAGTCTACCTATTAAATTTATATGGATAATTAAAACCTTGTAGGGTATAAAATGATGAGTTTTATACATTTATAGGGAAACTAATTCATTCCCAAATATTTTTAATAATGTATTAACTTCAAGAAACTCGTTAGGAGGGGCATAAAGTTGAGTTGGTTGGTTGGTTTTTGTAGGAGTGGGTGACAAAGTGGGATGAATAGATTTAGGTTTAAGAAATAGAGGCATTGGAGGTCTAGGGAATATCTTTCCAATTTTAATTAGGCTATTTTTAGCTCTTATGGAAATGTAATATGCAGTTAGTAATACAGTACCTCACATGGAATGAGTCATGATAAAAATGTCACTATTCCAAGACCTCATATTAGTATAGGTTCTTAAAGCATAAAAACATGCTAAGGATTAAGATAGCTAAGTTTTACTTTAGTGCATAGGATAGTGTAGAGAATCAATTAACAAGGTGGGAAAATAGAAACATAGAAAAGCTGAATTACTATACATTGGGTAGGAATTTGGAACAACCAATAACTCATTAATGTTTATAGAGAATATGGAGTAAATAAGATAGAGATAATCCAAAAATTGAAATTGAAAGTTCACAAAAGGAAAATAATAAGAAAGATAACAAGTAACCATAACCAAAATAGTCAATATTTATCTCTTCAAAGGTTGAACTGCATTCTTCATATAAACATACATATATAAATAGTCATTTGTAGTCTATGAATGTTCACATTCTTCTTTTACTTGGTGCCACAAGAGGAGTTTGTTCATATTCTAACCTGTTACAAGTCATGGAGATAGGATAAAATATACATGCATATGTCAAAATGAATACAAAACACATGAATATCATTATAATATCTTGTACAAATTTACTATCCATTTTCTTATCCCAACACTTTCCCAGACTTAAAATGTGTAAAAAGTGTAGAAGATGAAGAAGTGGTTAGACTAGTAAGAGTCATAGTAATCACTCAAGGTGTCATTTGCTATTTTCACCTCTTTCACATTACATATCCATCCTTTCAATTTTTTAACTAACATACTAACCTACCTCCCTTTTGAGTTTTCAATAGGTTAGCATAACCAAGTGGCTACCCTATTCAGGTTTTCAACCATATTGGGACCACTTTTATTACTACTAATCCCTACTACAACATTTTTTACAAAATTTTCATAATCAACTCCATGCATAGTACTTAGCTTGATGGAGGAGGTATGGCCATAGATGATTACTGAGTAGAAGAGTCCATGGATATGGTCTACATGGCCTTACACTAACTGATAACCTACTAGAGCTTAGATAGTGGCTTATACACTAGAGTGTTGAGGATATGGGTAACCTCACTATAGAATGGAGATAGATCAGTATTAAATGCATGCCAGTCAAGAAAAATTTATTAAACCATACAATGTAGGGTGAAAAGTGGTGCATGATATTCGAAGAGCTAATTTAGTTTTGAGTCATCAATGATGCTCATGGATACCTTAGTGTTATTCACCTTCATCTATATCTTTCCATTCAACTTCTTTATTTTGTCTTCATGGCATTGGGCCTAGATACCTTCAAAGAAGATCACTCTACTAATTGAGTAGGTTATTGTGCATGTTGTCCCTAGTATTGAGAAAGTCCTAGAGATCTCTATCATTTTCACCTATCGAAGTGGTGTGGTTTCCCATAGTTGGCTTGGTGGTTGTAGCTATCGAGAAGTTTACACTAGATCTAGCTAAAGAATTTTCCGCTTGCTACTTCCAGTCCAACAAGGTACATGTGACCTATTGTTCTTAGAGTGAAACAAAGTTAATCATTACTTTATCCTTTTCCATCATGGTAACTAGTGTGGATACCTTAGGCTTCAAATTCTAACCCAATATACCAACTACGTAGAGTTTTTGAGTTATGGACTAGTCATTTTTTAACTCAAAGACAAACATCTTGAGTCATCATTGATTGGACATGACTTGGTCCCTATTTTCTCAAGTGACTAACTCTAATAAGGTGTCTTGTATTATCTTCATAGATTCATGAAGGTAATATTTAAAATCCACATTATCTACCTTGGATTGACCCATCTCTAGCTCCAAAGAGGTGGCCTTCTATGGAATTGATTCCTAATAATATGATTCACCATCAAATTATTTCCTTAGTGGGATATTAGAGACATCTATGGAAGCTTCCTACCTGAGACATAGTATGACCAATGTGCTCATAGGTAATGAAGGGTCTGATCATGGAATCGTGGTAAGTGGGAATGAAAATGTGGTGTGTTGAGCACCAACTATTGTGACATCCTAGATCTAAATGCCTTTCAATGGTAAATTTAGGAGCTAAGGACCTATCAATGATAAAACTAGTGTTTCTTGTTAGGTTCACTACTCTAATTTTTCTTGAGGCTACTCTAGTGCTTATTGTTACTATGTTGTGGCCTCTACTACTAACTTGAGTTATTATGTAGTATCTTCATCCTACTTTCTTTTTGCTTCCTCCTCCTCCTTTTTATTCTTCATCTCTTCCTACATAGCTTTTAGCTTTCATTTATCCTCCTTAAACTTTATATTTTTTTCACACTCTTCTTCTTCTTCTTTATTCTTCTATTTTTCTAGACTTGTAGCCTTGGTTTGTTCTTGTGCAGCCTAGGCCTATGCTTGTGCTTATACTTGAGCTTGTTGTTATGCCTATGCTTAAACCTATTATTGATGAAAGGATTCATATTATTAATCTTTATTTTTATTTGTGGCTTATATGGCCTATTTTTCTTGGGTTGTTGCATCCTATTTTCATTTCTCTTCCTCCTCTACCTTAGCCTTGGTCACAAGCTCAACTTATTTTTATTTCCTCATTTATTCTTCTTATATTTTCTAGGATGCATCATTATCTTCATGCACCTTCTTGGCCCCATGTATGACCTTATTTATATGAACTTTAGAGTCCTTAGCATTTTTTGTGGCCTTGGCTTCTTTGGATTGTTGACTAGCTTGTTGTTGCTGAGATTATTCCTTTTGTTACTTCTCTTTTTTCTTTGATCATCATTCTATTATGCAAGATTATTATTCCCTAGAAGCCTACTATTCTTATTTGATGGGTTGTTTAGGTATGATATATTTTACCTTTTGGGCCTATGGTGATGGTGGAAAATCACTTGGTCAGACTTCAAAACTGGAAACCTATGACTTTTACCACCTGAGAGAATGACCAGTATATGTTTTGATGGTGGTGAAGTAGAGGAAGCTGAAGGTTGTGCTCCCTGTGTAATAGATGGTTGTCAAAAGATTCACTCTTAGAGTGTAATGGATACCATATCCTTCCACCTTATTCAAGTCTATGAAAAAGAGATTTTTATGGGATTTTTGGAATATATTGAAATATACCCTCAACTATGAATGCTGTAGTAGATTATGGTTGGTAAAAATTAGTAATTCTAGTGTAACCTACGCTTATACTTGAACCATGCACATAAAATTCCAAAATAAGAATTAATTTTCCAAATCCTTATCATATAGGTATCCATACATGTTTATAATCATGACCTGGTATACTTCCTACTCATTTGTGCCTATCTGTGGAAGGCCACATGAGCTAGTGATCTATGGCATGTTTAGATAATCTAACCAAGTTGTTATTCATGTGATGTTATTCAATGGAGGGGACACTAATGGATTTTATATATAAATATTCCACTTTCCCTTCCTATTATTATGAGATATTATCTTCTTTTAGTTGTTATGTTATAGGAATAGTTGTGCTAGGTGGTATGGCCTAAAGTGGAGTCATGCGACTAGCTATGAAAGAGTTTTTTGGAAAATTTTACCTACCATGTATATTATGAAAAATAATGGGAGAAGTGTGAAGGGAAACCATGATAACTCATGAATATGCATGAACTCACCCTTTGGTAGCAAAATTATAGCTAAGTCCTAACCCAAATACTAAATGACATTTATTGGCACTCAAGGATGTATTGCGATCATTTCCAGACACTCCTCTCACCATGCTTTGAATTTTAAATCATGTGCTAGGGATCCATACTCCTATGTCTAGATTATATTAGGAAACTATTGCATTGGCCAATAATCCATGTGGGGTGAAATTTACCCTTCAAGGACTTTAATTACTTAAAGTAGAGTAAGAAGATGAACTAGTATTAAAATGTTTACCTTGGAGAGGTATGACACTTTTTGATGTTGGCGAGTAGATCCTAAATGAACTACTTAGACCAGTTAAATTATTCATTCCTATGGATCATGCAATGAGTTATATCCATGAGTCCTTTTGGTATTTACTTTATAGAAATGGGCATCTGCTAGAATCTTCTTGTGATGCACTTGATGAGGATGCACATTGGCTCATTTAGGATTTCATCAATTAGAATCCCTATATTAATTCAAATATACAAATCTAATACTTATTGTAGAATGGGGGTAATTCTCATCTTTTATGGAGATAAGGATTCTCCTCATGTAGGCATGCATAAAGCTCAAAACATGACTTCTATGTTGATTATAATGGTGACATCCAGGCTGAGGTAGATGTTTTCATCTTTGTATTGTCTGAGAAAAACTTGTATGATCTCCCCAAAGTCATAAAATATTAGCATATGAAATAGGAACTCAACATCTATATTATTGAAGTAATGGGGGGGGGGCTATGAAAGTATGTGGTTGTGCAACATCAACAGGGTCTAGATGAAATAAATTTTGTTCTTTTTGATGGAGGAAGTCAAATGGATTTGGATCATTAAATTGATTTTTATTGAGAGACATATAAATTCCCATTTACTTTTCTTTGCCTCTATTAAACCCCTGATGAGTCATGAAGTATCCATACCTACTAAAGTGATGAAATTACAATGTTATCTACTCTCTTAAAAAAAACTAGCTTGGCTCTTCATTATTATATATTATGAACAATATGCACAAGGATTAAATACCAACTTGGTTATTAAAATTTGGACTTCATATATTACATTCCTATTAGATTTTGTATGAGTGTCATGATTATCTTTCTACTCATCATGAATGTAATGGTGGATGTGAAAAAGCTTTATCTGACCTAGTAATTATGATAGCTACTCATTGGTACATGTGTGGAGCTATGTCATGATTCTATTTAGTTATTTTATGGGGTTATGAGTGAATGATGTTGATGGGCTATTGATTTTTTGAATATCAAGGAAATCGACCCTTTGATCTAGGATTTACTTCTAGTGGATGATTATTATACTATGAAAATCTTTTTGATGTGACTTTTTCGTATCTTTCCTAGAATTAAATAATTTTTTTCACTCCTTTTTGACATCCATGATTGTGCACATGGATTATATTGCACATAACTAGTGCACACTATACTTGTTAACTTGGTTCTTGAATAGTATTAAAGAGATCTCTACAAAGACACATAGATAGAAAAATAAAGACACAAAAAACATAAAAAAGTGAGAAATCCTAATGTACATGGTGCTACTTAGTTCCCACTCACTTATAAGAATGAGATCAATTTGACTATTGGTAGTAGGTATTATTATATAGCCATTTACTTACCCTGGTAAAATGATTCACTAAATATCTCTTAAAACCATGTTTCTTTGCTACTATAGTTCATGAATAACATAAGGCCCTTTCCATCAAATCTATAACTTACCCAAAAATGCTCTAAAATGACTATCATATTATAAGACTGGTTGATCTTTACGAAATTATTTATGGCACAAATGCCTATCATGCCATGATTTATGGCTCTACTTCTGAACTTCCTACATCCACACTAATTTATGTCTATACTCATCCATCCTATTTAGTTCAGGAAGTTTGTTGGTTAGAGATTGATGATCTCCTAGTATGATGACCATGTAGATGTGTAGATAGGGGACTAATTATTCCATTGGCATTACTACTTCAAGTCCATGCACCAATTATAAAGGCCTAAAACCTATCGATCTCTTGTAGTGTGTGTAATATGCCCATAAAATTGTAGGAATGTGATCTTCCTAGTCATCTTTTTTGATGTCATAAATTTTAGTCAACATTTTTACCAACATTTTTTTAGATACTTTAGCCTGGCAATTGGCTTGTGCATGGCGTCCAGTGATTTTATGATGAGAAATCATAAATTACTTAGTTATTTCCTTGATGGTGTTATTTATAAAGTGTGTTCCTTGATCACTAATGATCTTGATAGGGCATCTAAAATTTGTAATAATGTTTTCATAGAGAATTTTTTATACATCTTTTTCACCATAGATAGGTGTCACAATATATTTAGCCTACTTGGTAAAATAGTTAGTCATAGTGATAATATACCTTACTTTACTACATTTAGTTGTTGGATTTATAGGTTCAACAAATTCAATGCCCCATTATTTAAAAGATTGCTCAGTAATAGAGCCTATAAAGACATTTCATATTTTTGCATTAGTTTACCCATGCATTGGTAGACATCACAATGTTGTGATACTATATGTTCATCCTAAAATATATTAGGCCACCATAACCCACTTTGTAATAACTTCCTGGCAGTAGTTTCTCTAGTAAATGTCCTCTCACGACTCCTTCGTTTGCCTCTTGCAATAGTTGAGGTTTTTCATGTTATAAAACAACACTACTTACTACTTCATCCTTCCCTAAGTGATATATAATCTCATTGATTATTTTGTATGGAAAAGCTCTATTAATAAACTACTTCTTATTTCATTCTTGATAATACATAGGAAAGACTCCTTATTCGAGGAAGTTGGTGATTTTTTCAATTTTTTCCAGAATCATTGAAATGCAAAAGATATGAGCATCAAAAGAGTTTTCCTATAATTATTTTGGTTCTTTACCATTTGGAATGTGAATGAGATGATCTGTTCCCATGTTCTCTCTTCTTATATTTACATTAATACAAAATTAGAACTCATAAAATAGCATCAACCATCAATATTTGTATCTTCCTAGCATCAAATTATTGACCAGGTACATGCTTTGATGATAATTGAGGACTTTGAATGATGTTTCAAGTAGATAATCTCAAAATTTATATAGTTTAAACATGATAGCTAATTCTTCTCAATTAGTGGTTGCATAATTTTTCTCTATGTTAGATAGTTTGTGGTTGGTAAAGTGAATTGGATGTTTGAGTCCACCATCTCCTGACTATGCAAGCACAAAAATAACTATGATACATAGATCATCCACATGCATGTGAAAGGGATTACTCTAGTTTATAAAGATGATGATGGGAATAATAACCGATCTCTATTTCAACTCGATGAAGGTTAGTTGGCATGATGAAGTCTAGATAAACTTCACATTTTTGCATAGTAAGGATTTCAATGGAGATGAAATAGATACATATCCTTTGATAAACTTGTGATAGTATCTTGTATGGCCCAAAAAATATCACACTTTAGTGGATCTAATGGGTGGAGGCATACTCTTAATTATTGTAATTTTTTCCTGGCTGACCAAAATTCCTTCACTACATACAACATGACCTATTAAAACACCAAAGGGTGTAAATAATAGATATTTATTTATATTGAATGAAATGAATAGAGATAAACATCATTATAATATTAGGTGTAGCTTAGACAAATGTTCTTTGAGTAAGGAAAAAACTACTCAATCATTAAGATAGACTTCTAGGAAGTCATGAATGAATTCCTTGAACTTAGTCACCATTGTGCGAGAAAAAACTATAGGTGCATTCTTAATGCCAAATGGTATTACCTTGGATGCAAAGTATACCAAATATATGAAAAAAATCATTTTGGCTCTATCTTATTATGTGACGGGAATTTGATGATATCTGTTGAAACCATCCAAGAAAGAATAGACATCATATCCTATGATAGATTCCAAAACTTATTTATGAATGGAATTGTAAATGGATCATTTACAAAGGCATAATTTAGAATGAAATAATCCCCACATAATCAGATATCTCATATTTTCTTGGGGTGAACTACCATGGGGCTAGCCCAATCTATCTTATCTATAGGATAGATTATTCTTCCATCTTGCATTCTATCAAGTTTAAGCTTCACTTTCAGCTTCATGTTTGGGTTTAACTTGTATGGCCATTTATTTTTAGGTCATTCACACTCCTTTAGTTTGATATGCATCTTGCCTAAAGATGGATCAACTCTTCAGATGTCTAATAATTTAGTGGGAAATAATCTAGATAATCTCATAGGAGTTACATAACTTTAGAAACTTAGCTTCTAGCCAATAATTAGCTATATGCACCAATTTGCAAACCTCCTTAGTTTTGATGTTTTTACATGATTTATGATGGGATGTTGGTAAATATTTCACTTTAATTCATCAAAAAATTCTTATATCATTCATTTCCCTTCCTATTCTATAATTTATATGTTGGGTAGCTTGCCTTCTTTAGTAGGTTTTGTGCTTGTGTCCATTACTGGCTCTTCTATCTATTTAGATCCAAATAAATTAGTTAAATATAGATTAACATCATAATCAAAATATTCAATGTCTTCTTCATCTTATTTTCAATGGCATGGCTATGTAAGATACTATTCTTCTTTATTGGTAGCTTTATATCTATATAATGTTGAACTGAGATTAGAGGGTGTGTTCTTCTATGTGGGTAGTTCTATTGTGGTGATCAAGTATTCTGTGCACCCATGTCATTAGAATTATTTGATTTTCTATAGTGCATTATGAACTAGAGGATTTTCATATTAAAAAAACTTTCTAAATGAAATCACTTTGCACTTGTGCCTAATTCTATGTCTCCCTCCATCACTCTTGATGCATATGCCATGGTGATGGTAAAGGAGAAAGTGTATAATAGAAGATTTTAACCAAGTACTTTGGTGCCACACATTCCCCATTTTAGACTTCAAGATATTTATGAATATGAATTTTAGGACACTCACCTTCTTGGAAGAAAGACAAATTATTTTTGATGATATGTGGTCACTGAAACCTACTAATCATGAGCTCACATGCATCATCCCATTCAAAATAGTCATTTTTATGAATTTCCCACCATGTAATTACAAATCCCTTAAAATCATAATTCATAGTGCTAACCCATTAAATGATGCTAGGTACATGAACTTGTAAATTTATAATAGACTTAATAATATTCTTAGTTGTATAGTACATAATAAGTTGTCTCTCATGCATAAAGACCATTATCATAGGTTAAAGTTTATGATTAACCTGGGCTCAGTTAAGTAGGTGTTTCTCTGAGTCTCCACTAATAGATGAAGCTATTTCCCAATGTAAAATTCCTTATTTGGTCAACTTTTTATAGTCTTGCATATGATCATATGCTTGATAAAGGATGTCAACTTATGAATGAGTGGGTGATTTTGTAGACATAGATGAAAAATCTTCTATGATAAACTAGTTTGTCAATAGTTACATAACTACTAGTTTGGGCCTCCATTTTTATGATGTTTTCAACTAATGAGTGAGTAATCACTGTAACTAAGGTTTAGTATGCTCATATAAGAAGTTGCACTCAATTGTGCATACAGATTTTAGATTTTATTTAGAGTTGAAATTCATTCAACTAGTTTCTTTCATGATATATGGAGATTATTATTCATCCATAATTATGTTTGGATTATTCACTCTATTCAGAGGAATGATGACAACCTTGTCTCCTTGGTGTACCTCTAATTAATATTTCACCATATTGATAGTCATCTAGCCATCATATGGTCATTTATTGCCAATCAATGTAAGGTAATGTGTTATTTCTATCTTCATATCAATGATTCAAAGTCACCACACAAAGTTAATTCTATGACTTTCATCTCAACATCTTCTAATTTACCAATATGCTCAACTCATCCATAGTAAGGTAAGCTTAGACTTACTATACTGTAGCTAGGAATAAATCATCCAATAGCCTCCCAACTAGGCCTAGGAATAATATTGATTATGCTACAAAAATTGAAGACAATATGTATAATCTCATATCCTATAACCTCAATGTTGATTAGTGAATCTACATCTAAGTGATTCTTTGTTTTGACATACCAGACTAGCTTTTATATCTTCTATTATCCATACTAAACACACTCTTATAGATTATGTAGTAATTTTTTGATCTTGTATAATATGTATTCATTACACAGAGTGCTTAAAAGTTTCAAAATATCTATTAGTGTAGTGACAACTCCATCTTGATGCATAATGCACATGATCTATCCATACATTTGATCATATAATGTTATAACATTTCCTTTAGTAGTATCTTGATATTGAATGTTTTTCAACAACTACATATCTTCATATATGATCCCCTTTTAAATAGTTGGGTCTGGGTATTTACCTTGTTTTGATTTTTGGATTACCTTATCCAAAAGAATTTCAAGAGGAGACAAACTTCTTTTTGTGTGTTGGTGTCATGTGATATAATTTATCAAGGAATATTCCTTAGGTTGTGAACTTATCATATTCACATTATGGACTTCCTTATCCTTTCTTTGCTTCTCTAAGATAAGACAATATTTTGTGTCATGCTGATTATATATTCTATAGTATTTATAGTAAGACTATCTATGAGGATTCAACAGGCAATTTTGTTTTACATGATTTTACTCTCCACACAAGTAGCATTGAAAAGAAGGCCATTGATATTTGTTTCCTCTACCATCTTGTTAACCTCCTCTATATATGACCCTAGGTCCTCTTATATTAGACTAATATCATCCTTTATACCCTCCTTGTTCCTACATACTGTTTAAATGTTAATGTTACTATGTATTATCTCTAATTATGTATTTCTATAATGAAACTAGTGGGGTCTAACTCATTTGTTGTACTACATCATGGATGATCTCCATGGTACTCCATACTAGTACTATATAGATGGTGGTGTCAAACTTGGTGAATGAGGAATCCAACTAGCTAGACCTTGAGGTTGGTATTATGGCAAACTAGGAATCCATTATGGACCTACATAGGTCACATGACCTTTATTGACATATGGGCATGGAATAAATTTCTTCATTGAGGAAATTTATTACATAATGATGGTGAATACATTTTTGTGATGGCTTCTTTGAGCTCTTATAAATAGCTACAGTTATTTTCATCATGATTATTCAACTTAAAAAAATTATAATATATATTCTATGTATTCTTGACATATTATTGTAGATGATGGAACTACATTGTTTCATGCCCCACTTCTAGATGGATTTCATAGAGTTTTATCTTGATCTTAGGAAAATCATTTATGTGATGTCCTTCCTTTATGCACTTCATACACCAGAGATTTAATTTAGGTTTATTTTCTTCATGGTATTACTCCATTCTCTTCATAAAATCCTTTAGTATATTTTAAACCTTGGAATTAGAAAAAGGAGCTTCTCCATAGTCTTGAATTTTCTCAAATCATAGTACAATAACTCTAGCATCTGATCTTATAGCATATTGAGTTTGTGTAATGAAAAATCTAATTCTAGAGTGTAGTCATCTGATGAACCACATAAATTTATCTTTGTCAATTAAGGAAAATTCCTACCTTATTCATCACATCAAAGAGTTTGTGGTCATAGTTGCAAAATGATTCTCCCAAATTTTGCCTTATCTCATTCAAGTTTTGAATAGTCTAGCTTGTACATTTCTTTATCTTGAATTTTGCAACAAACTAGTCCTTAACAACTTATAGACTTGACCATTGAAACTCTCTTTAGCATATGAAATCAATTCCTCTTTTGGATAGTTTCCATATTAACACACACTTTTTGATAGCTTCATCAGTGTTGCCTTTATCTTTCCATCTCATTTCATATGTTACCAAGTACTATTCGAATTCCATATACCCATCATAGATTTCTAGGTTTATGAATCCTACTAAATGACCCATTGTGAAAAATAATTTTGATGGAATATGCTATTCATCTATTAAAAGAGGAGGCTACATTCTGGGAAATCATGTTTGCATACTACTATGTTCACTAGTACAATCAACATGCACACTTAGTTTTTCTACATTTCCTTCTTTTCTTTGCTTGATTTCAACAATACTAATGACCTTCAAAGCCTTTATAATTGATGTTATTTTGATTTAATCACCCCAATGGTAGACTTGATTTGAAAATGGACATTCTAAACTATTATATTTCTATCCACCTAGCTGAAAACATCTACTAGAATATAAGAGATTGGACTACGGGGATGTGTGATCTTCAAATGAATAATTTTTTTCTATGACTTCTTTTTATGCTACACTTGAATCTATGATTAACATATGATTTTTTTTTGTTTCTTTACTTAATTATTCTTCTTCTTATAATAATAATAATAATACCCATTCTTATAGCTATGAACTAAATCTATCATCTAACTTATCTATTTCTATGTTATTCTCTCTATCTTCAAACATCTCATCTTTTTCTTATTTTTTATTACTTATTTATGTTTATTGGCATTCATCATATTCCTTATTTGTCCTTAATTATTATTCTCATTCATCATTATCATCATGTATTCTTATTATTTCATCACCTAATTTACTACTACTCTTATCTCTACTCACAACTACCTAGGTACTCTTCTATTTCTTCCATCTATTCTATTATCCTAGTTCTCATTCTAAATCAAAACTTTTCCTTTGAATATTCTTCCCTCATGTATTCATTATGGATTCAATTTCAATCCTTACTTACTCATCTATCCATCATTCACCATCATGCCACACACATCCCCATATGCGCAAAGTAAATACTCAATATTGGCTAGAGTAGGCACCATGGCCTTATCCACAACCAACATCTTCACAAGGAGAGGTAATCACTACAAAAAAATACCTCTAATTACTTAGACAAATAATTCATCCATATATTCAAAAGATATGTATCATTATATTACAAACTTCGTAATGTACCCATCTATGCTGGTAACAACACAATAATCTATTGCCCTCGTCTAGTTAGTTTCCAATTTCTACAATTGGTCTATCTTTTTTTAAGTCTAGATGATTATTTATTTTGTTCTTGGGTTAAAATAATAGTATTCCAACATAACTAACCAATTGGATAGAAATTTAAGCAACTCAAACTAAAAAAAATCATACATTTCTCCATAGATATGTTTTTGAATGATTTATAATGGGGTAAGACTAGTCTGTTTGGATTCTTCTTTTGTGAAATTGTATACTTTTTGGTCTAACCATGTCTCAATTTATTTATACCCTATAACCATCTTAGCATATTTTCCTTTGGAAGGAGTGTTTCTACGCTCACTACATCATTGTTATCAGAGGTTCTTGAAGCATCAAAACATGTTAAGGATGAGGATAGCTAAGTTTTACTTTAGTGCATAGGATAGTGAAGATAATCCATCAATAATATGGGAAAATAGAAGCATAGAGAAGATGGATTATTGTGTGTTAGGTAGTAATTAATAACAAACAATAATTAATTGATTTTTATAGCACATATAAATTAAATTAGATATAGATAACCCAAACATTAAACATGAAAGTACACATAAGGAATAAAATAAGAAACACAACAGGTAATCATAACCAAAATAGTCTCTTTTGATCTCTTCAAAACTAGAACTCCATTCTTCATACAAACATACACATATATAGCTATTTGAACTCTATGATTTTTTACATTATTCTCATATTCGGTGCTGAAAGAGGAGCCTATTCATACTCTAACCTATTATAATTTAATTGAATATCACTTAGTGATTCAATTGGAATAATGGGATCATCCTCCAAGTGTGAGAGCTCGGATATCACTTCCTTTAAACATATAATTATTGAGCATATGTTGTAAATTTCTTATATGTGTTATATAGTAGTGGTATAACATTATCAACAATGAAATAAGGTATGATTTTAAGATCTACAACTGGTATATCATCACATTATTAAAGGACCAAAGGACTACCTCTATTAAATGCAACAAATAACTAATTCATTTTAATTGTCATATGAAGAATAAAATTCAACCTCTTTTTTGGTTTGTGAAACCTACTAAAAGGAGATGTGGATTAAGCCCTTAGGGAAGTCTATCTATAAATTCTATATCTTCTTTTAGGAGATCTAGATAATTTATTTCTTCTTATAGAAGATAATTAAAATTCAATAAACTTAAAACTAGTACCTTTTGTAGAATCCCTTGTTTCCTTTGACATGAAAATGTAGGACTATTTTGGGACCAAAAACTTTTGGAGTGACCATTTACTTCTAAAATGTCTTTAATTGTGTATCTCTATAACAAAAACACCAATTTCATAGATAAACTCTTTGATTCTATGGAATTTAATCCCCCCAAGTGTGCTAAAAAATGTTTTTTCCTTATTTTACCCATTCACTTAGTGATTCAATTGGAATAATGGGATCATCCTCCAAGTGTGAGAGCTTGGATCCTTAGGATGAACCTCTAGATGAGGTTTACTTACTAAACTATGTGTACATGATGTAAGAGTGCTTGCATCCCTGAAAAACTACTAAAATGAACTTGTATGCAACTATAAATATGATTTCATCAAGGAAAAGGGACTAAAAGTAAAAACATTCACAAAATGGTGACGTAACAAGTCTATATATCTCCTCAACTTGCTCCTACTAACGCATGGAAAACCTTTAAAATACTATTTTTTTAAAAACAACATTCTCATAAACATGTTGTTGTTGACACCCAATTCTCACCACAACTAGCTTTTGATCAGACTTTAGACTAATTTATACCAAACATTATAAATTAAGTCTAAGAATCACTAAATGCTCCAATTTCATCTATGCACAAATTATCAAAGCTCACAATCATGTTGAGGCATCCCTAATTAATGTATTATACTATACATAATAATAACTTCTCATGAACTCATTCTCAATCACCTAACGACCTAAAAAATTATAGCTTGGCCCATGGACCCATTAAGTGGGGCACTTGAATAAATCTTAAAAGAGCTAAAATACTAATAAAAATGCATAATCTAATTAAACAAGATTAAATACTTAGTTGAATTAAACATTTGAAATTAGTTAATAACTAAAAATGGAAATTCTAAAAATCAAAATATCAAGCCTTTTCATCATTGCCTTTATGAATTGTTAAGCTCTTCCAAAATATTTTAAAATATCCAATTTGAGAGCCATGCCTAGTAACTAAAAATAATAATTCCATGACAAATTTTAACTCAAATGGAGTTATCATCAACTCACCTAAGGTTACTTTGAACCCATACCATGTTTAAACTAAACCATAACTCACCTTAGGTGAGAATTAACTTTTGAGGCTATAAATACATACCCATTGATCTTTAAGCTTTGATAGTGTAGTGTTATTATGCAATATTTCTTCCATAAGCTTTATGTAAGCAATGTTACCATCCCAAATTCATAAGCCAAATAACCAATACAAGGTGTCAAGGAAATTTTAATCCAACAAATCTCCATTGATAAATATTTTTTGAACACAAGCTGAGAAATCTACTTCAACAAGCCATTTGGAGCTCAAAGGAAGGTAAAAATGTGTTTTTTTTGTGTTCTAGTTATGCTTTAATTTATATGTTTGTTTTCTATGATCTCCCTAGTGTCTATGCTAATACAAGACTAACATGCAATAAAATAATCCTTGTTCATATGATGGCATGCCTAGTGGGATCAAGTATCCTATATGACCAAGGAGAGTGATAAGTTAGTTTTATTTTTTCTAATAGATGCATATAAATATTCAAGTTTCATGTTTTAGATTTATTTTCACATCTTTTTATTTAAAAATATATCATAAGTTGTAGGGATCAATGCCAATTTTTTAGATTGATATTGATTACAAAATCAACCATGATCCTTGTGTAAAAAATAGAACAAGGTAGGGAACATGGCTGATAATGGTTTTACTCAATTTTTATTACCTTTATTTTGTGTTTAATGGTATGCATGTTGTTTTTATGACCCATTTATTATAAAATACATGAGATGTTTGGGTTTTGAGTTTATTTATTAATCATTTTTATATTAAATAATATTTTATTTTTATGTGTTTTATAGGAAACATTACCGATTTGACTTAATTGACATTGATTTATGTAACTAACATTGATCTCTATAGATTGGTGATGATTGATCTCTGAGATAAGAAATCATAAACCCAAGAGATAAATTTAAAATGTTGTTTTTCACTTGATTTTGGGATTCTAAGTAGGGAAACCCTTTAAAACTTTACATATCCTAAGGTGGAAAGATCAAAGTTTAAGCATCATAAAATATTACACACATTATATTTGGTACTTAAAATTTAGTTAGTTATTTTCATCTCTTAGTTGTTTTTGATGTTTCTACAACTATCAACAACAGAAACAAGGGGATAAAATTCATGACATATTTCATTTGGTGATATAAAAGAGAACTCTCACATTATTTACATATTCGTAAGAGTTTTGAATTTTTATGCTTATTTTTTGAAAGTGTTTGTTTAATAAAAATGAGTGTCACATGTATGCTCTCCCCCTATCCCCCTTAGGGAACTTGGGTGATAAAAAATTATCACTCCTTTCATTTGTCACTTTGGTCCAAAAGTGTGGAAGGAAAGTCACTAAGGCTCTCTCCAAAATTCATATGATTTGGGTGACCCCAAAACAACCCTAAAGTCCTTCCACTTATATATATTTCATTCATTTTTGGCTTGTGGGTGAGAGTTCATTACTTCCTCCCAAGTTATATCAAGAAACATTGAGCCAGGAATTCATCTCTTGGAATCATTTCAACCCCACTCCATGGTGGGGTATATAAATTGATGCTGAACCACTATGACACTTATTTTGAGTGGCTAAAACAAGCTCCATTTGTGGTACTTAGCCTTAGAACATAAGGTCAAGTCATACATTACACTACACTGAGAAATTGATAGATGTAGTAGTTAAAGATAATAACTTTTCACAAAAAGCTAGTTAATATGGATCTAAATGACATAATTTTTCCCTAGTGTTTTCCACACATATGTAACCATATATAAATGAATAAAAATTTATAGTTTAGATAACCCCATTTACTTCAGACATACTTTTGATGCAACATGAGTAGCTCGAAGTTCCATGTTGTTGTACAAACTCTTGACAAAAGAGGGGGCCTAAAGTCTCTAATTTACATGAACTTATAATTTTTTGATTAATAACTTAAAATCCTCTCAAGAGCAAGTATATATATGAAATTTGATAGTATGATGCAACCTTTTTAGTTTTAGGATTTATGACATTACACTTATGTGTTTTTGTCATTTTTTCCTTTTTACTTGCATGGTATTAAGTAAAAACTATTTGTTTATTGTGTCATGTCCAAAATAATTATTACTGACACATTAATTCTTTTTTTAAAGAGGAATTATGTCATCCATTTGACATCACATTTTTCTTATTCATTTATTAAACCTTTGTGTGTGTATGTTACTTGTTTCAAAGGGGCGTCAATATGCTACTCATTTAAGTCCAAGTTTTTTGCCTTAAAGTCTTGAAACAAATCATTTTCCAAACCTTTAGAACATGATAGTGTCATTACACTAATAAAATTATTTCAAAGACTTGTTTCCCTATGCCCAAATTATAATTTTGAAAACCACATGTGCCTTTTGGATATATGCCTAGTACCATCATGTTGTTCATCTTTGTCTAGCTTATTATCTATTTCAAGAATCTTAGTCTTCTAAATTAAATTTTAAATTATCCTTTATAAGTTCATATCCAAAAATTGATTTGTTTTTGTCTATTCCTCAAAGAATTTTGGCCTAGACATTTACCTTTCACTTTTGGCTTATGTAGCTTAGACTAATTCCTTGATTTAAAGACTATTTTTCTACCTTAATTTGGGGAAGTGGTCTATCTTCCATATGCCTAATGTTCCATGTCTTTTGAAAAATGATCAAGTGTGTGTTAAAATCAAAATTCCTAGTTTGTGTCAAATTATTTTCAAATTTTTTAGATTAAGTATATTTCCTCTTAGACCTAATTTTGTTTAAAGTTTAGCTTTTGTGCCTTATTCTTAAAAAACATAGCAATTTCTATTTTTAGCCTAGATTTTGTTCCTTATTTTCCAAAAGACATAATTTTTTTTTGTTTATTTAGACCTACATTATACTTATTTGAAACACTTTTTACCTAATTTTGGCATTCCAATTTTTATTTATCGACTTGACCATTTGTGTAAGACATTTGTTGTTAGATTAGTTTTACCAAGTTTTATCACTAAATTTTTTGGAGATACAACTCCATTCCTTAAACCAAGTTATACCAAATTTAAACCATTTGTACTTTAGACCTTGTTTATAAGAGTTTATAGAACTCTAGGCCAATCTTTGTGAAATATCATTCATAGAGTTGGATATATCTTGTTAAAATCATAGTGGAGCCATGTACAATCTAGGTTATAATAGTGTGGTCACATAGTATGACTCTGTTCAAGACTCCTATGGTGATGATGTAGTTTTTTATATGGATCCTTATCCTCCTTACAATATTCAATCTAGATAAAAAAATCTAAGATCCTCAAACATAATATTCGATGACACCTTATTTGGCCTGATTAACATACCAATTTCACCCTTTTAATGATAATAATACCTAATCCCCTATCTATTCCATTAACCTTCTTTCAGTTTGTGTGAGAAACCAATATCCAAAGTGTCAAAGGATTACCATTCTAGGACCTTGTCCTTTGGCTCATAAAAACAACCAAGCTTTGTAATAACCTACCATTACCATTCAAGGACTTCATCCATTAGCTCATGATGGAAACCAAGATTCATAAAACCCAACCATTTCCATTAAAATACATCACCATTTGGCTCATGATATCAACCAAGCTTCACAATGCCCTACCATTACCATTTTAGGCCCTCATCATTTATCTTTTTCAAGAAACCAAAATTAATAATGCCCTATCATTAACATTATAGTCCTTTCCAAGTATGATGGCTTGTTATTTCAATAAGGTTGTGAAATTATGACTAGATGAGTCATACTTACCCTCCTAAATAGGAAACCAATCATTATTAAACCTATCTTAGATGAGCTTATTTACAAAGATATCATTACCTAACCATTGATAATTATTCCTTAATTTCCAACCTTTCCCCACTTTAGAAAACCCATGTCAGTCATTGATACATAATAAATCCAATCATTACCTCTTCAAGATCCATCTTTTAAAGGCTAACTTGTGTTCAAAATTGGTATTTTACAACTACTTGTAAACTAAGGAAAAGAGAGCCAACCAATCCATGATGTTTTTATTAAAAAAACTCTTTGTGATAATTCAACCTATGATGAATCACATTTTAATATTATCCCTGTTGTTGAAGAGTCTCACTCTTATAAGACCCTTGTTGTTAAGTCACTTCTTAATGATTATAATAGCCTTTAGGCAAATCATTCTCTTGGCCATTATCTTATTTTTAAAGGGTGTCCTGTTTCACAATATAGTATCTATGGAGTTTTATATTGACCTTTTTCCCATTGTTGAGGAGTCTCACTTTGACAAAATAGTCTCCATGGAGTCACCCCTCAAGTTGTTCCCTCTCTTTGAGGGACTTTACCTAGATTAGCCAGTCTATGTCAAACCCTTCTTTGATGAATATATTTTTAAAGAGCCCATTATGCCATCATATTTCATTACTTTTCCAATTAAAAAAACTCAAAAATACATCATTGTAGCAACATCCATAAGAGATGAAGAATTAAAACTAGAGTCAAGTTCTATTATTGAACCTACATTAGATTTAACATCAGAAGAATACTCAATGTTAGTCTCAACATCATATTCAAAGTACCTTTAGTCAAACATAACTTCAAAATAAAAATATGTTCATGGATATTATGACATTGGTTACACATGCCTTGCAGATCAATTTGAATACATTTGAGATCCTCCCACTTTTTTTGAGGATGATTACTTTAGCATCAACACAAGTTATCCTAGTATATTTTATGAAGATTGTGCTAACTCTTTCCATTCCATTACTATTTTGCATGCCATTAAAACTAACCAACCTAGCCATTATATTTACCTCCCACAAGTGTTAACCAATAGAATCATACGTTGTTGAACTATATCCATGGTGACATATCAGTTGAAAAATATTCGGGGGGACCAAGAACACATTCATGAAGAAGAAGAATAATCTCCTAGTGAAACCTTTTAATAAGGGCTAGGGGGTAATAAAATTCTAAAATAAGAATCTTATAGTGAAACCTTATTTGAGGTGATATAAGATAATTAAATTCAAATGTCAATTTTACTTAGTAAAACCTTCTCAAAGGTGGTATGGGGTAATCAAGACAACTTTATTGGTGAAAAGCTCCTTGAGAAACCAATAGCTAAGTATAAAAATTATTCATTGATTGATGAAGACATTATTAAAGATAACATGAATAAAACTTCTAATCTCCATCATTATCATATGGTAGTTACTCTCAGGACCAAACAATGTAAAAATGTGTTGGTCCTATTGAGAGCATATTTAGATGTCTTTGGCCTTACCACAACCAAAACTGTGTTAAATCTAGAATCAATAACATTGTGTGTGCCTATAAATATTGATCTTAATTTGTTTCCTAACCATTATAAATACCATTATAATCCATTTATTCATTTTAGACTATATTAAATTGCTAAATTAGACCTATCATCTACTATTTATCCTTATTTACCATCATCAATTGTACTTTCCTTTGTAGAGGTTACAAAGACATCTTGTCTCGATGTTTGGAGGAAACAAATTCAATGACCAATGAGGATCAAAACAAAATTATTAGATTCCAAATATGTAGTAGGTTTATAAAAGAGCATGAATTTAGAATCAGTTTGGGATATCTATTTACATGATTGATTATTTTGGTTGTATAATATGTCAATCAGGATGTGCATCTCAAAATCAGTGGGAATAAAAGAATCATTTACTAAACATTTACCTTATTCTATTTATTTTTGTCTTTAAATTTAATTTATTTTAATTTTCCATTCTCCTTGTCATTGTTTCATACCCTATCATTTACCTTACCATGTCACTTGGGGAAAATCTATTACCATTATATCCATTATCATAACATCACTATCCTTAAATAATGTCATGTCATATACCATCCTTCCATACCTTGCCTATTGACCAAGGTTGTTTTTAAGCACCCCACCTTACCATTTTTAACTTTGTTTTATTAGTTATTTAGAAACCTTCTATGAGGGGATTCTAATCTAGTTTCAGTAGTTTCAAAAACTACATGTTGAAATGGAAATATATGAAGGTAGTATGATAGTGGATCTATAAATTTCATCTTTCATTTATTATTACACTTTACTAGTGCCACTGATTATAACCATATTTTGTAAAATTAGTATTCCACATTGTGTCATTAATTATAACTATCTATGGGAAAATTAGTCTCACTAACCTATGCCATTATTTATTAATTATAATTGCCTATGGGAAAATTAGGAATAACACCTTTAACATAAACTACCACATCATCTCACCATTATTATTATTATCATTTTAATTACCATTTTAATAAATTAAGAAACTTGATTCTACCTATCCAAATCTCACCACTTTTTATGTAGGAAAAAATACAATGAATTGAGGCCCTAATGGGACTATGTAGTTAGTTCTCAATTTATGTTGAGGTTAGCTCAGTCACTCTTTTCCATGATCTCATCATTTTTTGATCAATTTAAAGTTTTAACTCTCTCTCCATTTTGTGAGTTGGAATGTTTAGTATCTCATCATTCTCAATCGAGTTGAGATGCATTGAAATCTAGAAAAATAATTGTAAAAGATCTAGAAAATCATAAAAACACATAATCATTTTAGACCACTTCTTTACCTTCAGGATTATAGTAACCCCTACTATTTCACAAGAAACCACTTATCCTTTAGTTTCTCCATCCTTGTCATCCTTTAGCCTTACGCTCTCACAATTTTAGAAGTTCTTTCCCATTATTACTCTACATCACCAATCATGTTTTTTATCATCTATTTTCTTCTATCCCATATCCTGGGAGAACTACATTTGGCCTAAAGTTCATATTAGACCTTACACCTATGGAACTATGTAAGAAGTTTCCACTTGTCTAATGCATCTAGAGTCAAATCAGTTACCCATTCCTTTTGTTCTATTCCCCCATTTTGTTTGATTGTTTCATTATATATTATAACCTAGGGGCACTTTTTCATTGTCTTATTTATTCGTTGTTTTTGTTAAAATTATGATTAACCATTGTTTATGTTTGTTTCATTTTGTTATTTTTTTTTGTTTTATCTATATTTTTGAATATTTATGTTTTTTATACTTGTTTTCCTATCTATTTACTTTCATTGTTGTGCCTCGACTTAGTATATCTACATTCATTAAGTGATTCATTACACATTATACTTAAGTCTATCCATATCCATATAACAACATTATCATCATGGTTTTTATCATTGGTGAATTGTTTTAGATTATTTATTCGATCACATGTTAGCCCTTATGAATATTTTGGCTACATTCTCATGGTGTTTTATATCGTGATGCATACCATAACATGCTATAACATAAATTAGCTCAAGAAATCTTACAAGCAATGAGGTCATAGTAGTTATCCTTGGTCACCTAAAAAATTCTTGATCTACCATCATATTTCCCATATATAGAGTAATTAAATCATGAAATAATTCTAATCCTTTGTAGTTAAGATGTGCATCTCCATAATCCAAGTTTCCCAAATTCATCTTTCTCCTATGTACCAACCTACTCTTACTATGTGAATACAAATTAATTATCCCACCCACATTACCAATGATTATAACTACCTATGGGCATATCATTGTGTTTTAATCTATCAATTTATAATGATTATAACCACATTTATGCAAATAATTATCTTTATCTACCCAACTGTGGCACATATTTATTTTTCCAATTATTATAATCACCTTTGGGCAAATCATTATCTCTATCCACCCAAGTGGGGCATGTTTTCATTCTAAAAATGATTATAACTACCTTTATAAAAATAATTATTTTTATTTTGATAATGATTATAAGTGCATTTATGTAAATCATTATCTACTTACCCACCTATGTTGATGATTATAACTACCTTTGGGTAAATCATCCTTTTTATTTACCCAACTAGTGAATCTCATTACACCATTTATTATAAACACCTATGGTTAAAGCATTCTTTTCCACCCATTTTTACCTTTTGGTCCCATCATTTTCCTTATATTCATGGGACTGATCATTGACCTTCTTTGTCAATCACTCCCTCAAAGGGGCATCCATGACTCATATAGTATAATTGAGGTATTAAACATACATGACTTTTTAATTATTTGATAATATGTTATTGTGCCTATCACTTTAAATGCCTTCCCAAATAAGGGAAAATTTTAAAAACTCAATTCTAGCTACAACTAGATTTCAACCAGACTTCAAACTGATTTATACCAAACATTGGAAATTAAGCGTTAAAATAACTAAATGTCCTAATTTAATTCATGAATCATGCATAAAATCTTATAATCATGTTAAATCATCCTTATTTGGGGTATTATACCATACACAATAATAAACTCTCATGGATTCATCCTTAATCACATAGTGAGCTAACAAATGATAGTTTGGCCTATGGACCCATTAAGTAGGGCACTTAAACAAATATTAAAAGAGGTAAAATTCTAATCAAAATGAATCATATAATTAAAAAATATTAAATGCTTAGTAAAATTATCCATTTTAAATTAGCGAATATCTAAAAAAGGAAATTCCAAATATCAAAATATCAAGCCTTTTCACCATTACCTTTATGAGTTGTCAAGCTCTTCCAAAATATCTAAAAATATCTAATTTGAGAGCCATGCCTATTAATTAAAAATCATAATTACATGAAATTTTTTAATTAAAATCGATTTAGCCTCAAATCACCCAAGGTTAGTTAAACCCCATTTCATGTTCAAACATAACCTTAACTCACCTTGAGTGAGAGTTAACTTTGAGGATATAAATACAAGGCCATACACATTGATCTTTAAGAATTGATAGTGTAGTGTTATTATCTAATATTTAATCCATAAGCTTCATGTAAGTAATTTTACAATGCCAAATTCATAAGAGAAGTAACCAATCCAAGGTGACAAGGAAAGGTGAAGCCACCAAAGCTCTATTGATGAAGATTTATTCATGCGCAAGATAAGCAAGCCACTTTAACAAGACATTTGGAGCTCCAAAGAAGGTAAAAGAGTGATTCATTTTGTGTTTTAGTTGTATTTTCATTTGTATGTTTGTTATCTATTGTCCCCCTAGTGTTTAGGATATAGGTGTTAGGATTTTAGTGTGTTAGTTTGATTCTCTTTATTGGACTAACATAAGAGTAACCTCCCCTTTATGTAATCCATGTTCAAAGTTATAATAATGGTATGATAAAGAAATAAATTTGCATAAGGGGTGTAATGTCTAAAATCTTATTCAAAGTGAGCCAAAAGAGACTAAAATGCATCTAAAATTTATCTTAAATGAATCCAAAGATATTGAAATCCATAAAATGTAACTAAAATTCAAAACATAGGGAAACAAAAAGAGGACATCTTCTATAGGCACTCTCAGTCTTGGATATCCTAGGATGAGGTGAAATATGAATTTTAGTTAATCAATATAGACTAGGAGTCCTACTAGGAGATATTCAATGTTGTGTTAGCTTCCATGTTTCATAAAATACTAGACCACTCCACTTGGTCATGGTGAAAGGACTAGAAATGGTATGTTGAGACTCTTATTTGTAATTATATTCCTCAACTTGGATATACATGGCTCACTCCCTATTTTCCTATGGTTAACAAGCTTAGTGCCCATTATGGGATACACTCATCATTTAAAACATGGAATATTTACTTTAACACTATTTGGGGGGCTTGTGTAGATCCCAAGATAGCTCATTTTTCTTGGTGTATATGGTACCAAGGCTTACCTATTTGTAGAATACTCATCCATCTTGGAATCCACCTTCCTACTTACCCTTTTTGTGGCCACCTTGATATGATTCCTTATCTTTTCTAGTATTATTCCAAATCTCAAAGGGTTTAGACTTGGATCCATGATCTTTTTAGGCCTTTTCTACCTGAATTCTTCCTTTGACAGCATGTCCTCCTTGAAGACAAACCCATGATGCCCTTAAAATATACATAGGCCTTACATAGTTTTAAAGTGAATATTCTCTTCTATCTTTTGATAGAAATAAATAATTATGTGTTAAATAATGCTTCTATTGAGTGTAATGTTTTTACTTTACACAAGTCCTCTATCATCTCTAATGTTCTTTTGTAGATTCAAGTCCAAGCCAATAAAGTGGTTATAGAGCTTGGACATCTTTAAGACCTCCTCTCCAACTAGGGAGATGCTCCTTATATAATATCTTGGGTTACACCTTCTCCACCTAGGGATCACAGATTGGATGATAAGGTGCCTCAACTTCCCTATGGTGGGTATTATCATAATAATTCTAGGCATCACTCTCATAGTGGCACCATATACTAGTGCATTTCCCCTCTTAGGTAACAATAATGGTGGAACCCACTACCTCTTTACCTTACTCAGAAAGATGGATGGGGTGATCCTCCTCCTCCTCTACACCTAGATTCTTGGGGAGCACCACTTGAAAGTTAATTGGATGTGTTGGATAAGTTCCCTAAGATTTATTTGGCCATTTTGTCCACTCAAGCACAAACATAAGATGAGGATAGGTATGTTACTCAATCTAGTATCTAATAACCTATCCCAGATGGCAATGACTTTCTAAGATTAGGCTAGGGTCCTAATGATATAGATCCTCTACATTATAGCCTTGCTCTTACTGCATAATAGTTATATTTTTATGACTTTGTGACTTTTTCCTAGGCTCTGTTTAGTGTTTTGATCATTGGTTTTGCTCTTAATCTCTACCAAGTATGATGTGCTATGATTTCACACCTCCTTTATTTTTTTTGAATTATTTGTGTATCTCTATTTAGTTAATAAATGGATATATTTCATAAAAAAAGAGAGGAGAGAGACAAATTAAAAAATATATTGATAATTCAAGGCCTAAGCCAACATTACAAGTCTCAAAATGAGTATATTTTTGTCATACCAAAGATAGGGTTGTTTTAAATGTCCTTTTAATTCCTATTTATCATAAAAATAGATGAGAGAAAAGAGAGAAAAAGGGAGACTTCATAAATGCTACCACTACTTCATTAATTTAGCCTATGTAAAACATAGTCAACGAAAATGGAGGCATTAATCCTTATCCAACACAATAGGTATATCTCATTAAGACCTCTAAATAAGGTTTTTGTATTAGTGGAAGAGGAAACCCTATTTTTTATCTTTTTATCCTTTGGAAAGTTTGTGCATGATGGATATGTTTCTTCAATGATTTTATATTGTTTGAAGACATGGCCATAATGTCTTAATAAATTTAAATTTCCCATCTCCTCTTGTCATGCATGCATGATATAGAAAATATAGATCAATTTTGACTTTACTCCTTAACTTCCATGCTTTCTAGACTCTTAACCTATAAATATATCTTGTATGCCCATTTAGAGCTTTAGGATTCACTTGACATGATTATCAATCCATAGAGGGAGTTTCACATTTATAGGGATAGTTTTTAAATGCCTCTATACCTCCCTCATGTTATTTATATCCATTTAATCCATTCATAGTCATGTTAGATAGGTTGTAGAATCATGAATTGCCTAAACTTTTCCTTAAATTTCATGTGAAGGTATCTTGGAGGGGTTGAGAAACCTATATTTTCATTCTTGAAAGCTCCATTTTATCCCATATTCTACCCTACAAACTAACTCAAAATACTTTAGTCTATATCCTTGTCCTCATATCCTCACAAACCCACAATCTCCTTCAATGTAACTTTCATGTTTCATGTAGAATCTTTATCTCAATATCTCATAATGCTCTTGACCTTTTTGAAACATAAAAACCCTAACGTGAAAAATAAAGTTTTAGGCCTAAAACCTCCTTGGTAAAGCCTAGAAATTCATTTCTCACCTTTTTAATTTAATATTAAAACATTTAGAATATGTAAATAGGTTTTATAACTCATCTTGATCCTATAAGATGGTCTTGAAACCCATGAAAAATCACATTTCCTTCCTTAATGTCTTTTTTATGACACTACATCCTTATAAGAACTTATATAGGTAGAACTTATTACTCTTGAAGGATCTTGAAATTGTAACTCTTTAATAAAACATTTTTCATGATGTTTGAAACCTCTTACCATTTGATAACTTGTAGACTAATTGAACCTTGTTTTATCACCCATTTTAGTCTAAGAACATTACAGGCCTATAGTTATTATGATGAGCTTGAAGACCTTCTGATTAGGTTCTAAATGTTTCAAGAAGTTTCCATACTTGTTGCATCATGTTCTTTCTTATATGACCTATAATAGATCTTGAATATTCATATTGATCATGAAATATTATCTTTTATATCTATATAACATTTTAAACAAGCCTAGAAATATTACAAACTTATTGAAAACTTTTAATCACATTATTTGCATATATGATTTATTAGAAAACTTGTATGGAGGTTGGGAATATTAATGGAAACATGTCTTCAAGATTTATATATCTTCATCCTAATAATATGAAAACATATCATCTCATTAGAAACATATCTCAAGCCTTGGAGCTTAGGTGAAGACCTTAAATAATTTTTCACTACTTCCTTTGATATTTGGAAACATGTTCTAGGTCCCCATTTATGCCTTGGTGATCATGAAACCTTATATTTATCATGAAAGCCTTATTATTCTTTGGTTATCTATTAAGATAGTCATAAAAACTTTACTAAATGTTATAGGCCTATAAGTGAGGTCTTTAGGATAAAAAATCTCTATCTTAAAACTATATCCTTAAGAAATAAGACCTTAAAAACATACAATCATATTTTTATCTTGTGAAAACTTTCTTTGATGTCGTGGAAAAAATTAAATTCTTACTTTCATACTTTTTTCCCTTAGAAGATACTTGAAACCCTTAAACCCTGACTAAACCCTGATATGCTTATAAATTTAAACTAGTAGATTTATAGGTTGGGTTTTAGGAATCTCTTTAAACTCATATTGAATACTTTGTTGAGACACTATTGGTAGGATTATTTGTAAACTTAGATCATGTTATATCTTATTTTATATTATTATATAGTCCATGGAAACCTTATATCTGATTTACCTCTTATGCTCCTACAAACTAGACCTTCAGAGATTGAAACACTTTAAAACTTTGTTGATTATAATTAAACCATGAATCTCACCATACAATCATCATGATCTATCCCTAAAAGTCTATAAAAATTTTATGAGGCTTGAGACCATTATTTAATATTGTTTCATAGTTGAGAATTTTTGTGACTCATAGAAAACACCTCATACTTTTAAGAACCCATCCTTAAGATCCTATATAATTTATTTTGTAAATTCAATGACCATGACCCTAGTTAAAGTATCAAATGTTCTTGGAGTGGGATTGCAACTAGGTACTAGTGCTAGGAAAGTCTTGAGGGATTTTTGATAGTCATGAAGGCTTTTTTTATTCTTATGGAGGTCTTCTAGGTAGGATTGTTTGAGTCTTACATCATCAAAACTCTTTATCACTATATTATGCTTGTGTACAATATTTGAATGCATTTAGGAGCATGAACACTTGTCATACATGGATGCAGACCCACTAAGGATTTTGAGACCTTTGTCACTTCTCCTCACAATTTAAACAAATCCCTAAATACTTAAGAGGACCATTTGAAGGTATTAAAAATTAAAAAATTTAAAATATTTATTTGTTCTCTTGTATGAGGATACATTTAACACTAAACCCACTTGTTTAACCTCATGAACTCATTGATGTATGTGAGGAGTTTAATGGGTGTTTGTAACCATTTTTATGCTTTTTAGATCCTCAAAATTCTTACAAACGCATTTCCTTGGTTTATGGTTTTAGTAGGGTTTTATAATTATTTGTATTATTTTTTATGAATGACATTCTTCTTTCATCCTTAATAAATATAAATATCATTGGTGGGATCCTTAAACCACCTTAATGTTATCCAGTACTTGATTCTAGCCATGCATGCGTAGGAAAAAGATATATGACTATTTTTTGTATGATGAAGCCTACAAAATGGTTTAAGGTTTATTTATGAAATTTGTAAGCCCATCTCATCCTCATGAAAACATGGTTATATAGACCTATGAATTATGTATAGTCATAAAATTAGCTTGAAACATCCTAAACCATCATGTTGGGGGTATTGAAGATCACAAATACACCGTTAAATCTACATTTTATTTATTTATACGTGAAACATATAAGTTATTGGCTTGTGTATCATGTAGAGACCTCAATAAGGATTTAAAAAAGATGAGTACATATTATTATATGAAATGGGAACCTTGAAGGGGTCCTATAGGTATGCAAGTTGACATTTTGTGCTCAAAACTTGCATCTCACACCCTATTTATGCTTGAAACCTACAAGTTCTACCCTTAACCATGAAAAATCATTTCATGCAACTTGTATACCTACAAATTTTTTATTTTTATCACATTCTCTAAGGATTGAATAGGTAAATAAAGGATTCAATAATAAGGAAGGGGACCAAGTCAACCAAGTCTTTACATGTCATACATGGGATTTAAGGAACCATGAAGGAGATTTTATACCTATTAATGACCTAAATAAAGGATTTTTATACCTTTTAGTAAGATTTTACATTGATGGGTAGCTTTAATGGCTTTACTCATGAAATATAACTTGACATGGGTAATAAGACCTCATATAAAACTTTTGCTACATAATTATATTGAAAACCACTCCAATAGGGCTCCTTTAGGGCTAATGTCAACCCATGACATCAAAACATGATTTTTAGATCTCAAATAATAAATGAAAATTCTTAATTAACCTTGGTGACTCCAAACATACATGTCTTTAAGCCAACATAGTCATCATGAAGGTACTTTTAAGACCCTAATCAATTGATTTTACTAGAAAAATTGATTTGTCTGATGCATATCATGTGTTAAGAGACCAAGTTGAATATAATAGTCAGTAATAATATTCCTTATCCATCTGTGGAACATCATTTTTATAAGTTCACAATTTGGTAATGTTTCTTCTTATTCAGTGGAGTTCATGATTCTCTATATGTCGGTGCCTTTTTATTTCCTACATCAATTGAAGATGGGGTTGATTTTGATTTAGGAAGTGCATGTGCCTCTACTTATGGTGTCTATAGTAATGATTATTTCACCCCTTGGAGTATCATTTTCAATGGTGGAGCTAAGTGATTACAAATATATTTTAATAATAGTACTTTTGCATTGGCATCCAACATAGTGATGAATAGTGGAAAAAAGGTGATGTGTGACTTTAGAAACTCATGGATTCATATTTTGATTCCATAATGGATCTTAGTCATTATATCGTGCTACTAAAATAATGCACAACATATGTGGGCACTTGAGGATGAAACAAGGTAAGACATTGGATATTCACCCACCATGCATTGAATATTCCTCACTACTCATACTAATACCCTATATTAGTCTAGGTAATGTTTTTTAAGGTAGTCACAAGATAAAAGTTTAAGTTCAGATTGGCAAGGCCATTTGGGGACTTCTAATGTGTGATGTAAAGAAGTAAGACCAATAATTGGTATTAAAAGGCCTAAAATGTCCTATTGATAACCTTATTAATTTCCATGTGATCTCATAGATGAAAAATTGGCAAGTTAAAATCATAATTGAGTTGGATCATGTAGTAAGTGATGCCAAATACCCATTTTGTGTCATATTTCATGCTTTTGGTGGTCTACCAAAACCTATTTGTGATACATTTAGAGATAATTAACACTTAAACATCATCTAAAAATTTTATATGTCTCTCCCTACATGCCCTAATATATTTATTGCTTATGTCGAAATGGATGGGTGAGTTTTTATCTTATAAGGGACCAACAATTCCCCTCACTAGTAGTCTTGTTGTTAGTGCCATGGTGATTGTGTTGATGAAAATAGTCTTGTCTTGTGATAAATTAATGTTTCCATAATTTTACAAACTAATAAATATCATCATCAACTCATCAATCTAGATAAAGGTTATCATTTTAATAATTCCTTCTACATCTATTCCTTGTAATGATGTCACAATGCTAGGGCAACTAGTTGTTCCACTACTAGTTAGTTTAGATTTAATAGATTGGATATTATTATAATGAACTTTAATAAATATAAATCATGGTATATTATTTTTACGAGTGTAAGACCAATCCAAATATATTCCTTTTATGCATATGTAAGGGGAATCAAAAGTTATGAGTGATCCATGTTATTATTATTGTACCTTTTAAATGATAACTTGGACTGAATTGGTGTTAGTGAAAAATACAAGCACATATGAGTGAATTAGGAATAACTAACAAAAGTATATTTTTATCAAATGTGTTTGATGTAATTATATTCTATATGACCTTGATTTTATATATTTTCTTGATTGATTCTATAGGAGTAATTTCTTTGAATGTGATGAGTTGTATACACATCATTCTACTTGATAGATTAATTATAATTGCTTGATGATAATTTGATGTTGTTAATTCAATTTCCATAATAATTTATTTAGATAATGGTATTTATTGACGTAAAAAACATATTTTTTCTTGTCACTTTAATTTATTATACATCACATGATTCTAAAACTTGATTTACTTATGGAAATATGCAATATTTTTTAATGTGTCATTACTATCATATTTTTGAATGGATATTTATTATACTTCATACTTGGTTTTCAATTCCTAATTTTTTGACTTAATTAATGAACCTCATGTTTACTTTGAATGATGTTATTCCCTTCATGTTGGGTTGTTTTCCTTGTCGTAGTCTATGACTTTAAATTTTCCAACTTAGTTTTAATGTCCTAAAATAAAGAGATCACACTATATAGATACACTACCAATCTAAAAAATAAAAAATAAAACCATACTTTAAACAAAAATAATAATACACACGGTAATACTTAGTACCCTCTCCAATTTTCTAAATAATCTGATATAGATTGTTGATTGTACATCTTAAACCCACAACCATTTACACATCCTATAAGAATGGTTCCTTGGAGGTCCCTTAAATAAATATTTCCTTGTGATGAAATGTCATGAATAATGTATGGTCCTTTCAATCATATGCAAAACATACCTAGAAATTTCATAAATATACTATAATATACTAATACTTCTTATTTTGGGTAAAACTATTTAGATTGTAGATTGTGATCATGCCATGGTTTTTGACTTTACTTGATAAATTCATGTGTCTATTATTCTCTTTATATAGTTTATTCTAAGTTAAATCCACCAATATTTCATAAAGAGAGTATAAATCTCTTATTTGCATGATCATTGTAATTCACAAACTAGGGACTATGTATTCCATTATCATGATTGCTTATAATCCATAAAAAAAATGAAATGGAGTGAAACTTATTGTGCACTTATAGTTTGTCCTATATTACCTATTGCATTCAATTCTTGTAATCAACTCTATTCAAATTACATATTTTCATGAGCATATTTCCAATGACTTTATTTGATACTTTTGCCTACCCACTGGCTTGTGCCAGATATGTTATGATTTTATTGTGTGATACCATAAATTAATCCATAATATTATTGATGGTAATATTTATTAAATTTATTCCTCTATCATTAATCATATTCACAAGACATCTAAATATAGTTATAATATTCTCATACATAAATTTGGTTATGCCCTTGATGTTGTAGCTTGGTTTCACAACATATTATAGCCATTTAATGAAGTAATGTGTCATAGTAATAATCTAACTTGCATGAATGCATTTGTTGGGAATATTAATTTCTCATTTAAATTTAATTACATACTATTGAAATGGTTGATCAATTATCATATGGTTTAATGATATTTCATCTCTATGATTAGGCCTACCCTTCCACTATCATATGTTGAAATGTTTTTATACTTAGTGTGTATCCTAAAAAGAGTAGGTTATTATGGATCATAATCCACATTTTGATGTTTTGAAGTAGTTTGATTTTCATCATGGGCATCCTTTGTAAGTATGGCATTTATTTTAGCCTCCTCTTTTCACCAATTTTTTTAATATTTTTTGCTAATTATTGGCTTCTTTTTATCACTGCCACATGGAATCCTAGTGTTCATTCAACACAAATAAGTTCTTGATTCACCCAGGAGTAGAACTAGCTCTGCATGTGGTGACCAGTGGTCATCCAAGGCTGGCCACTTTTTGACAGAGCTTAAAATAGTGACATTGGTTAGTGGAGTAATAGATGGGGCCCACCATGTAGTTTCAATAAGGAAGAAGATATTGACATGTGGCATCATGATGCTCCTCAGGAGTAAAGTTTTATTTTTTCAAAACTCTAGGTAGTGCTATTAGCTGGCAAAGTTAGAAAGGGAACCCACCAAGTAGTTATAATAGAGAGGAAAAAAATTCCACATGGCATCATGGTTCTTGACTAAGGTGAAATTTTTCCTATCAAACCTTTAAAAATCACTATTGGATGAGAGAAGTGGGTCTCTCTTTCCTAACAAGCATTCCAAAGCCATTTTTAGAGTCAGACATGTGTCACTACCATGATTCTCGTAAGTGTCATGGGCATCGTAAGGCATTGTAGTTATACCATATCTAGGATTCTGAAGACCAACTACACTCATGAGTTAGATCGCCTCATTTGGTTACAATGGCTTCATCATGAGCATGAGTGCCAATTTCTAGGTATCATTTCCTCTTGAGGACACTATGCCTATATAAGTAGAGCTATTTTATTTTGTAAAGGGATGATATATGAATAATTATTTTTGTTATTATTAGAGAGAAACCATTTTAATAGTCTAGTTTTAGAATAGAATTAGAAAAAATTAGCATCTTTTATTCTATGACCTTAGCAGGTGCCCCTCATGGGTAGGATTGAATATTGTATACTGTACCATTATGGCCTTTTGCATTTATTCTCCACCTAAAAATGAAGAGGATGTGGTGTTGTGTGTCAAACTTAGTGGAAAGATATTTATGTTTATTTTTTCCTATCTCTACTTTTATAGTATTGGTTCTTATTTGTGTTATATAATTTAATTCATGTATATGTTCCTTTAATAGTCTGTAATGTTTGAAGATTTAATCTATTTTATGTAATTGTAGGTTAATACTTTAAATAACTCAATACATTTCCCTAGTTAGTTTATTTTAGGTTTATTTTTCATTTCCTTCTTATCTCTTTTCATCCCCAAATTGATCTAAAGAGCCAGATTCTTAAACCCTAGAGGTTTCTTTATAAATGACATTTGAGTCCTACATCTGTAAAGCTTCCCATAGAGAGTTGTTTTTCTAGAGTGAAAGTTTTAAGCATCAATAATTCTCTTTTCTAGTATGCTTGGTGGGACATGACTACTAGTCTACCTAACTAGAAGCTAGAGTTTATGAGCTATAGGTCCATTGAGAGGTCACAAATAACTAAGAATAAAATCTTGTTAACACCACCTATGGTAGATAAAACTTGCTAAAGGAATGTAGGGTTGATTACAATAGAATAACCATAGTAAATGGAAATTTAAGGACCACCAAGGAATATTGTAGCATGGAATAGTGGTATCCAACTCATCCCTTTAGTAGCCCTAACTACATGGGATCTTTTTCCTATAAAATCCTTAAAAACACTCCATAATTTTGAGGGGAATAACTCAAAATAATAGTGGAACATCTCCAAGATGTTGTGAATGTATACACTATACACTATGTTACATAATAGAATATGGCCTTAAAGCTACTAGATGCCTCTTTCAAAGGTTGAGTTATTAATAGGTACTAATCATTTTTCCCAAATCCATCACCACTTGGGATGACTTGGGTAATAGATTCTTTGAGTGATTTAATGAGAAGGTATATTTGTCATCTCTCTTACATTAGCTAATAACTATTAAGAGAGCCTCAAAAGAGGTTATTATTGATTTCAATACCAGGTTTGATAAGACTTAGTAGGGGATCACAATAGTGACTTGACCATCCATAGGTATGGATATTATATATTATCTCAAAGCCTTCAACTCAGACATAACTATCACAATCTAGTCTCTTGGAGGATAGATGTTGTTGGATGCATATGACATATCTGTTAGAGTAGGCAATAACTTGGTATATGATAAAAATATTCCCCCATGACCATCAATGCTAATTTTACCATAAACATTAATTCCACCATAGGAATAATCGCTTAGCACATCATAGGTTCCACCTTCCATGTATGTATATATGACTACTTAGATGAAGATGCCCTCCTCATCCTTGTTAGCTATAAAGATGAATGACATAAAGTGTATCATGAAAAACTTCTCTAATGAGATCATAAATCTTAAGAGGTAGCAGACCATGCACAAAAATCCCCATTACCATAACTACCAGAATGGGAGGGTGCCATATTAGTAGAACCAGTCTCAAGAAAGACAAAGGCTAAATGATCAAGCATCAAATCATTAGGTGTTAAATCACCAGGTGTAACCCATAAATTAACTTGTCCCGGTCCTTGATCCTTTTCAAATGATCTCAATAGGTTTAAATAGAGAGCTATTCATTGGCCAAAACAACATGGTGAATGATTCTAATTCATGGTTCTTCCCATACAATGATATGCATACACCCAAAATTACCCGAGAGGCAATCTACAATAGAAGGTTATCAAATAATGAAAAAAAGAGAATGCACTTGGTTCATCTTCATATGAATATCAATCCCTAGGGGTTGAAAATGATGTCTTGATAGCATAGATGTAAGAAATGTATTTATAGAAAGAATAAGAGATAGCCCTATAATCTGAGTTTTTCTCCTAGGTGGAGGGAAAAGATGTAATCTATGTAAGCAAGATATTAACATTGAAAGCTTCACAAGTTTAATTAGACTATTACATCTGATCTAAGAAGAGATTAGTAGAAACCTAAAAATACTTCATAGGGCTTAAAATGACTTTTAAAAAAGGCCTATAACCTCAACCACTACCTCCAACATATCAAAATTGGAGTTAAATAATATAGAATAAGATAAAGGACCCTGAGGTTTGATTATAAGGGTCATTAAATGTGGTAGTATAGCTGAAGAAGGATCTAATCAATGTCTCTCTTTATAATTTCCTCTCAATCCTAGTGTAAAAACATTTGCTATAAAAAGTATTGAAGGATAGAGAAAAATTGCACAAACTAACTCGATTTTAGAGCTAGCACAAAACAAAGGAAAGGAAGCTAGTAGTAGTGTGCAACCTCATGTACCATCTATGTTTATCAATTCTTAGTTAGGTATAAGTAAGATGAAACCTACCCCATTCTATTTGACACTTATTTTGGGGAAGAAGTTATTACACAATTCCATGATTGATTCTAGTGCTAGTACCACAATCATGCCCAAGTAGATTGTAGATGCACTATAATTACAATACAAACCTTTGGATAAAGAGGTAATGTAATTAGATGGGAAGAAGGTGTAGAACTTTGGTGTCATCAAATATCTTCCCCTAACCCTATATTATTATCTAATAATTACCATTCCATAATAGGTTGTGATGATAAATATTCCACCAGTCTTTGGGTTATTTGTATCTAGAGATTTCACCACCAAGATAGGTAGATATCTAGCTTTTGATTGGTCCCATTTAATCATAAAGATGAAATATGATTCATAGTTAAATGTGTTGTTTGATCTAATGTATATAGAGAACATAGTAGATGAGGATATGATGAAATTTGAAACAAGGCATACTTCTTTCTTAGAAAGGGAGATGTATTATCTAGAAATACTTGAAGAAGAAAGAGTGGTAGACAATACGAACCTGAAGGAAGAAATCCTCATCAAAAAATTTATTGAGAATGATCCTTTTGAAAATTTTGATGCTATCAGCCATAGGAATTATTTAATCCATGATTAGTATTATGATGTCCTTGAGGTGATGAAGAAAGAGGAGGGTTAGAGTAAAAAACCCAAAGGTGAGTCCAGTTTTTAGACTTTGGATTTTGATGACACAAAATGCAAAACCAGCTTTGAGCTAGTATCTGATTAGTATCTCCATTCAAAAAAGAGACATTTTGAGCCTTTTATTTATAATTACCTACATGAATAATGAATCCAAATATAATTTATTATTCCATGGGCTCATCTCATGGAGTGCATGGGCATAAAGCAGATAAAAGTGTTCGATGATTCCAAATTAGTGGTAAGATATGTAAGAGGGGTCACAACTATGAATAATGTCCACATGAGGTTTTAAAACCATTATATATGGGATTTTATAATATAATTCAAATATTTCAACATTAAAATCATCCCTAAGACCACAAATTTAGAGGTAGATAAGATGGTGATAATTAGTTCTTAGTTTGATCTAGTGGCATATTTATTCAACAATGAGCAAGAAGTATAGGTGATCATAATACATGTGATTCTAAAAAATGACTAGACCTAGAAATTATTTGAGATTGATGCCTATATTATTGTGTTTCTCTAACAATCATGTGAATTTATAGAGTAGTTGTAGCCAAAGATTGAACAAGCCTATGAGGATCAGATCATGTAACTTTAATCTAATAAGTTACCAAAAGGGATGATCACCTTGGATAACCTATTTTATTATGATGAAAAAAGGAATGGAAAATTAAATTTTTTTACAAATAAAATTTACCACTCCAAGCTTGATGTTAGAGAAAGAAGGAAACTAAAAGTTGGGAAGGAAGTTTCTCAAAAGGATAAGGACAAACTGGTGTCTTTCTACAAAAAATATGAAGGAGTTATGGCCTAGGCCTATGATGACATAAAAGGGTATGAAAATGAGGTAATCCAGCCTACCATTGATCTAGTCAATGGATCCAAACATATTCAAAAAAATCAAAGACCAGTTAGCCCAAAAATTGAGTCCCTTATGGCTCAAGAACTAAGGAAATTGATTAACTCAAGGATTATTTATCTAATCAAGCATTTAACTTGGGTATCCAATCCACTTCCAATTATAATGAATAATGGATAAATTATGCTATGCATGGATTTTAGGGACATGAGAAAGGCATCCCTAAATGACCGTTACCCCCTTCCTTTAATGGAATAGATCATCTAAACAGTGACATGTGCAGAAATGTTTTCTCTACTGGATGGATTCTTAGGATATAACTAGGTATGGTTCAATACAGAGGACTGACATACTACCAAATTCACCATGAAGTGGGTAACCTTCACATATGCAAAGATTCCTTTTAGCCTCTCCAATGTAGCAACTTCTAAAGAGCCATGGGCATAGCCTTTAAAGGCTTGACTGACAATATCATCTACATTTACCTTGATGATATGACTATATTCTCAAAGAGAAGGGATAATCACTTTGATCATTTGTAGAAGGCCTTCCAAAAATTCCAAGAGTTTAGGGTTTCTCTCAACCCCAAAAAGTGTGACTTTGATGTTTTATAAGGAAATTTATTATGAAACATAGTATCCAAGTAAGGGATCATCATTGATATAGAAAGAATAAAGGACATTAGGAACCTATTATTTTTAGTAAATAATAAAGGGGTCCAATCTTTCTTAGGAAATATCAATTATGTTATTAGATTCATATGTAATTTTACAAGGATGGTAAGGCCCATCATATTAATATTGAAGAAAGATCAACCTTTCAAATAGAGCCCCAAATGAAGAATAGTTTTTGATAAGATTAAATAAGAAATATCCACTACCCCCATGTTAGTCAATCCTAACTTCTCCAAATATTTCATCATGTATGTCTATGGGAGTGAATATACCCTAGCGACTGTGCTAACTCAAAAGGTAAAAAAAGGGACAAGTGAGAACCTAATGACCTTTTATTCAAGAACCTTTCATGGTTATGATGCCAAGTACAATTTCATTAAAAATCATTTTTTCTCCATTATCAAGGGTCTCAAAAAGTTTAATAACTTGGTGGTGGGGATAAATTTAATGGTGTGTGTGATGCATTATATTATCTAAGTTTACACAATATAAGGATAAATCATAAAAAAAATGGGCCAGTTGGATCACCAAGATCCTATAATATGATGTTGAAGTCAAGCCACCCAAGTTTATCCAAAGAAGAGGCTTTGCAAGTATGTGTACCAATGCACAATTGTTGTAGTAGAAGAACAAGACACATCAAAAATGGTTTTAGTAGATAATTATAAAATTAGTGAATCCTAGATTGATGATAAGATCCACTTCATTCAAATAAAATAATACCTAGGTGGCCTCCCCACACATAAAAGGATATTCTATAGGTTTTAAGGGGATAATTACACACTAGTCTAAGGATTCCTATTTAAGAGGAATTTTGACAAGGAACTACTCGGATGTGTTGATGATCACCAAGTTGGAAAAATTCTATAGGATATGCATTTCAGCCCTCTAGGTAGACATTTATCCACCAAAATAACCATGATTGAGATCATTCATATAGGATAATATTGGCCAATCATGTTTTCCCACTACCATTAGGTAGTTAAAAAGTGCCAACAATGTCAATTTTTCATGGGCAAGTAGAAGAATTCAGCCATGCCACTAAATCTAATCATAACTAATGAAACCTTCATGTAATGGGGCTTGAATTTTATTAGGATGATAAATCATATATCTATAATGGGACATAAGTTGATACTTATAACCACTAACTACTTCACTAGGTGGCTTGAAGCTGCCTCATTGAAAGATATGACTGAAAACAAGATCTTCAATTTCATAGAGGAGCTAGTATAAATATTTGGCTCTCTAAAGATCATATCAGACAATCCAAAGTCCTTCCTTAGTTCTAATATTTTGGAATTTATGTTACAAAATAGTATTTTCCTAAAGACTTCATCTAATTACTACCTATAAGGGAATGGGTTACCCAAATCAACTAATAAGAACCTCATCATATTGATTAAAATGATGGGTGCTAACCAAAAGTGAGAGTGGAATATGCATGTGAAGATAGCTCTATGGGTTGACCAAATTACACCCAAGAAAATTCTAAAGACATCCCCGTAGTAACTAGTATATGGTAAAGAAGTAGTCAAGCCTATATTAACTAAGATTCTTGTCTTACATCTTTTGAAAGCTATCAAAATAGTAGAGAATGGGGTGATGGAGGTCAAGTTAGTAGAATTTCTCAACCTAAAAGATGTGAGGGAACAAGTGAGTGATGTTAAGATCACCTGATAATAAGTATTCAAGCAATGGTTTGATAAGAAATCATTAGAACCAATAATTAAGCTAGGATACTTGGTCTTCAAATATGACCAAAGTGATGCAAATCCAAGACATCATATAAAGATCAATTCCATATAGAGAGGGACTTTTCACTTCATCTAAAACTCATAGGGTAATGCATATGAGTTAGAAGATGAACATGGTAATGCATTATGGAATCCAGTTAACAGATTGATTTAAAACACTTCAACTAATTTAATAATTCTCCCTTATACATAGTTAATTAGTTTCCCTTCTTTTTTATTTTTTCTTATTTTATTGTTGTTTCCCTTTGAGAATAAGTATTGTTGGCACAAGTTGTTCATACTATCTCCAAACATCCATGCCTTACCCTTTCTAATTTTAAAACATCCTTTAAAATATCATTATCTACCCTAATCCCATTATCATTAAAGATATATTCTCTATATTTCATGATTCCCCATAAAGTTCACAATAAAATCTCTTTTGAGTTGATTCTTAATCATGTGTGCCACCCTTAACATTTATGGGGTTATCAAATTAAAAAATGGCATGATGATCATGCTTCAAGTGGTGGGATATAAATATCTCTCTCCCAATCAAGCCAAACATTTTAACACCTAAGAGTTTCTGAGAGAATTGAGCAAATAATTGAGTAATTAAGCAACACATTTTGAGAGAAGAGAATTGAGTGAGGAATTACATGCAATTATGAGTAGGAAACCAATATCTAGTGTTTTCACATAGTTTTTAGATAGATCAGATTCAATTGTTGGAAGGAGTTTTAAAATTGAAACTTCTACATCATCATCCGATAATGGAAGGAAATTTGAGGAAGTAGAGAACCTGTAGGTTAGGTGGTCATCAAGACATCCCCTGTAATATATAATAAGCAAATAATATGCTTCTACCTTCACATAACTAAGGCCAAGAGTGCCAAATGTTAAGAACATTACCAAGGGTCATTATAGGGATCCCTAGCTCATCCTAGATTATGCAAATGGGATCCTTGATCCCAAGTTGGCAAAGAACCCAAAGAGTTTGAGGGAAGTAACCCATGCCTAAATGATCAAAAATGTTTAGAGAAATGACTAAGAGTCATTTAAATATAGGATTTAGAGCTCCACACTAGACTAATACATGGTGCTTCTTATGCATTCATACCCAAATATTATATCCTTATGCATAGACCAATATAATTCTAACAATGGCATTATTATAGGCAAAAACCACTTAAAAGTAGATATCAATGCTGATGTGATAAGAGAGATGATCTAACTCCTGAATAACCCTAATGTTAATATATATAGTATGGAAATATTATATAATATCTTAGACACCCAAGTTTATAAGATGGAGTTCATTACTTTATAGCTCAAGAGCAACTACAATGAAGTGCCTCCTCTACCCATTGCCCTCTCAATATTCATAATGTAGGACATGAAATATGCCTTTTCTATGCTATAATTTATCTCTGGGATGGATTTAGGCACTCTTGAAATTATTTTCTAGTTGGGGGTGGTCTTCTTTCTGAATATGATAGGTAACGAGAAGGTTTATAAGCTAGAATTTGTGAATGACATCACCTCCACCATACACAATGAGCTAAAAAACTTCTCAACATAGAATACATTTAGGTATTCCTCCTTCTTCCTCTACATGATCTTGTATGAGAACTAGAAATTATTTTCTTTATACTTCACCTTCAACTCTATTGAGATGAACACCCATCCTAACACGATGATCCCCATCATTGTATAGACCACATCCTATCATCCATGTAGGATTAATATAAGTTTTCAAAATCTTTCCCATCACCAATTTTGATTGACCTTAGTCAGGAAGCCATCACCTTTAAAATGATGGATAGTTAGAGATAATGGCTCATCAGTGGTAGAATTATAATTGAATAGTTTTTTGGGGCTCATTTCACTTTTATCTAGGCCCATAGATTTAAGGAATAACCATTTCATCTCTTGTGTCTACTCATAGATAAGACCTTGGCCTTGGAGCTAGCTCATCATCTTAATGTGGTCAACTTAGTAAATGACATGGGTTAGAAGAAAAAGGATGTGTATCACATCACATTCTTAAGAGGAGGTATCGTGATGGTGAATAGGTCATAGGAGTAATTACTTGCATTCATGTTTGTAGAGCTCAACTTTGACCATATTGATGACTAGTGGAACTATCATAGGATTGGTCACATAACCACCTTGAAGACTACTACCCCACTCAATCATGATCCCCAACCATGCCTTAAATAGTGAAGGTCACCATTAGAAGATAAAATAAAGTATTACATAGATCTGTCCAAGATCTTATTAAATACCTATAAGCCATGGGAGTCCTTTTATAAAGTGGCTTAGGAGTTCAATGCCACAAAGAAGATAACAAAGGATCTAAGGGCACAACTTATCTAGAAGGACTAGAGTTGGGGAAAAAATATTCATATTAGAAATATAGGAAAGACATTGGCTAAGGGGAGCATAATTTTGATGACTTAGACACTGACAAATAATTTGAGAACCTCTAGGATGAGCACCATGAAGTGGAGTCTTTGATAGAAGAAGGGTTCTCAATCGAAGGAGAAGAATAATAAGAGGACACCCATTCAAAATAATAAAAGAACACCCCTATAAAAAAAGAGGAGGAAATTTCAATGTTTTAGAGGCCGTAAAGCTAGACACCTCCTTTGTACCCATACCTAACTTCCTTGTATCAACAATAGACCTCTTTGGGGCATCTTATGGTGGGGTCATCTCATCCTAGATCTAGAGCATAAGCCTCTAGTTCTCCCCCTCAACCCCCATGAAATAAGTTACACTTTTCTCAGCCCCTTATTTGCACTTTCACTTCATTATTCACTCCCCCTTCACCACTTCATAGTTTATACTAAGATTGGACCACTCTCCATTGTCCAACTTATCACCTCACTCATGTCAGTTTCCTCCATGCAGCTAAACATCTCCCTTGTGCAATTTCTCACTCCTCTACCCTAATCATCCATGTTATCATCTATTACGGCATAGTCACCCCACACCCCTATCTATGGGTTGTAACCTTTATTTCCTTCCACCTTGACCCTTCACTCACTTGTCCCCTAGGGAATAGTGTCTACTACTTCATAATATCTAGTGACCATTCCCTTTGGTTTTCCACAAGGATTCCATTTCATAGGGGAATTAATCTATTCATATGAGTAGTTTTATCAATAGTTGGTGACTAATAAAAAATATTTAAAGGCATGGGAAAATAAGAGAAGAGGAAAACAAGCCAAGGCCCTAGCAGTGCCTTACATGCAATCATTATTTTATTCAATGTAACAGTCTCTAATGATTACACACATGGCACTCCAAGTAGTCAAGACCAAAGAATAGATGTAGCTAGGGGACTAATCAATATATTATGTGGGCCTCAACCTTAGCCAAGCTAGACCCACTGATAGGGTCAAATTTATTGAGTAAACATATACGTTCATTACTATGGACTATATCAAGACTAGCCAATAATTAGAGAAGAAAGATATGTAACTCATAAGAGTGAAAAATATTGTTGGATAAATCAATACTAAGGTTAAGGAAAAATATGTAAAGCCCACCGAAATGAGTTTCAACATTCCAATCCATGTCACTAATAAGAGCTTCTAGGTAAAAGATGCTAAAAAAGCCCAAATGTGGATCCAAGTTGTAGAGCTGAAGGCCCATGTTGATGGTCTGAATAAGAAAAAGGTAACTAAAAAAGCTAATCTATAGGAAAAGGAGTTAAAACTTTGATAGACCCACTAGAGTCTCATGGAGACTATGAGAGTGTATTAATAATTGCAGTAGTAGATGCAATAGGAGTCCTTAGCTAAGGACCACTAGATCTTACAACTAAAGAGTGACTTTGTTATTACTCCTAGACCTCAGGGATCCTCTTAATGGTTTATAAGTTATATGTATCCTATTTAGAGAGGATTAAGAGCATAGCCATAGACTTGATACCAATACTTAGGTTTATATGGAATGATAGAGACTGAGCTCTTAGATGAGCACATTTATAGACCAAGTCCTTACCTTTGTATCCCCAAAAGTTTAATATTCCTAGCTCCTAGTCCAAATCTATATAGTGTGATGAAAGGGATAATATAAGAAGTAGGGGAGGTTGACTAAAAGCAAGTGGTGGTGAAGGTAAATGAATTTTTGAGATGCTAAAAGGAAAAAATAAAGTGTAAGACATTTCTTAATGCCTTGAAAAAGGATGTATGGGATATGAAGGGGCATATTGAACATCTGGTCCAGTTGAGACTCCCCTCTTCATTCCTTATAGACCACACCATCCTCCTAGAGGAAAACATAAAATAACTACTAGAGAAAAAGTAGAATGATCAAATGATTTTTACATCTCTTGGTCAAGTACCTAATATCTCTAAGGTAGAGACCATATTGAAGCCTCTTACCTAGCTATAATTTCATATGCTAATAATAGTACAAGGCTTGAGTAACATCTCCTTTAAGGAGATCATTGATTTGGATAGAGCCTTTGAGTCTCTAAAAAATAATATTCAACCTAAGGAGGTAGAGTGGATGCCTCTAAAGGCTAGTCTTCAAAACTTATAAGTTTTTCAAGCCTTACAATTTTTGAATTTTACTTTGACTAGTCTATGAAACTAGAATTTTGGGTTGTTTCATCCATAGGCTAATTCCCCTAAAAGTCACCATTGAATATTGTATATTGTGCACTCGAGGCCTTTTGTATTTTTTTCTACACCTAAAAATGAAGAGGACTTGGTTTTATATGTCAAATTGAGTGGAAATTTATTTCTTTTTTGGTTTCCTTTCTTTGTTTTGATAGTATTGGTTCTTGTTTGTGTTATAGACTTTAATTCATACATATGCTCTTTTAATAGTATGTGATGTTTGAATATTCAAGCTATTTTATGAAATTTTAGGTTAATACTTTAAATATCTTGATGCATTGACCTAGTTAATTTATTTTAGTTTTATTTTGAATTTCTTGCTTATCTCATTTCATTCCTAAATTGATTTGAAGAGGCAGCTTCTAAAACCCAAGAAGTTGATTTACAAACTACATTTGAGTCCCACACCTGTAAATATTCCCATAGAGAGATGTTCTCCTAGAGTGAAAGTTTTAGGCATCAATAGTTACGACATGAAACTTTTTAATATATTTATTATAGTGTATTCTCCTATGAAATTTACACATGTAATTATTTTATGTGCATAGTAAAAAATTCCTTGTTCAAGGAAATTTTCTATGTCTTCCCTATTTTCTTTGATCATAGAGACTTGAAATAAATTGAAATTCAATAATTCATTTTGGATTTCTCAAGGTTCCTCTCCTTTGTATAATTGGTTCAAATGGTTTAGCCCTAGATTTTCATTCCTAGGCTTCACAATGATTATGAACTAAAATTATTGAACAACATTAACCACTTATGTATCCATTAAACTAACATGGTCTTATTTACCAGATGCCAAAATGCTTCTGGATTAGTAAAAATTTGAATTTTTTTCTATAACGTAGTGTTTTAACTTATAAAGTGTGAACACTATTTCTAGATTTTCTCATTTTTTAGTTTTGTTATTTTGTAAGCTAAGCATTTAGGCTTGTGAATAAAATGTGATGGTCTAATATTTCATCTTGTGGAATTGATATAAAAATACTAACCATAATTATTAAAGTGTTTTACATGAAAATGAAATGGTTGTCTCCACTCAAGAAAGATAAATATGGGATTTTCCACCAATATATACTTTAGATCCAAAAATGTTATTTGACACTCATTAGTCCTTTTGAACCTAGTGTCTTTATGCAATAGCTTCTCCATAGGATAAAATATATATGTATAGCCTTTTATGAATTTCATGTAGTATCCTATATGACCCAATAATTTTCACACCTTTATAGTGATTTTAAGAGGTGGAATACACATAATAATAGTGATTCTTATTAGTTTTGTTACTTGCATAACACACCCTCATTCTTCCCAGAATCAAGGAACCTCTTTTTGCTTTTGTAGATGCTCCTACTCCTACTTGCACTCGTAGCTCATTTATTTAAGTAATCTCATTTTTATTTTGTGGAGCATCTCATTTTTTTTCTAAACTATGAACTATAACCATTACCATTGAAAATACCACATCCATGTGATAAAACTTTGTATAAGGCACTTAGCATGGATTTGGAGATTTGAGCTCCAAATTCAAATTTGAAGCATGACTTATTTATATATCTTTATATAATATATTGATTCAACTAAATTTTTATGCCATTTTAGCATCTATAACCTACTCTATAAAGAGGACCATGTTTGAGTAGTGAAGTTTCATATCTAACACTTTCCCCCAAAATAGAGTCTAGTTGTACTTATTTAGGCTTGAAAATCTTGTTCAGTTTCCTTTTCAACTCCCAAAATCCATTTTATGGGGTAATTTTGGTTTTCACACCATTTAATCCTCTAAAACATGATCCATCCTATTAACTAGGATCATATGGATAAATTTAATGTTCTGCTCATTGCATAAAAATGCATTTTCATGGCACTTATGATACTTTCCAATTATTAAAAATATTACTTTCTAGTTCCTCAAGGCTTCTTAGTCCTCTCCAAGGGTCATTATATTCTTTGTGTTATCTTATCCTCTTAAAATGGTCCCATCTTATTGAACTCACTCACATTGTTAAGTTTCATATTTTGCACTTTTCCTTGAAATGACTTTTGGCCCTACTTATTTCTCTTGACAAATCACATTGTATCTCATCACAAAGTCATCATTTTATCTGGTTAGGTCAACAAAGGTTAAAATTATCTTCCTCTAATGGTAATATTTTGCATTTAACCATCTAGGTCCTTTGGGTCTTAACCATATTTTCTATTTCTTATAAGACTTCTCAATATTGATTATGTCTTCTATGTCCTAATCTGGTCATTTTAGATGGGCTAATTACATTTAATTATAATAATGGTTATTCATGTTGAATTGGTCTAAATTTCAAATTTATAAGCCCCACAAACTGAATCAAGATTCTAAAGACCAATTAGGTATAGGGGAGTATTTTATTTATTTTCTAGTTATAATCTAGTTTTAAATTAATGCATTAGTCCATGGGGGTTGTAGTGCTCATGTTGTACTTGTAGTAAGAATTTATTTCTTGATTCGGTGATGGTTTAGTGACATGTCACATTTTATTTTTTAAGTGGATAAATTCCTCTAAATAGGTCTTGTTCCATTAGGAGGTGAGCAACCTATGATAAGCACAAGTCCCCCCCCCCCCCATGTCTTTTATTTCAAATGACAAAGATATTTAGTGTTGATTGGGATTTGAATCCCGACCAAGTCTATCAAGACTTATTCAAATCTAGGGCTCAAGACATCAATGATATTTGGGATTGAATCACCAGAAAATATAAGAGTTATTTTCATTGATTACCTAAAATTCTATGTAAAAATAAATAACCAACATACCAAGTATATAAATCAATTATTTTGTAGTCCATGGTGGCCTTAAGGTAACATGAAAAAGGCAAAATGTAAGGTCCCCTTAGTGATTTCATTATTTTGATTTTAATTAATTTTATTAATTTTTATTAATTATTTTTATTTAATTTTATATTGTGTAATTCTAAAGGATTAGATTATATAAAAAATTATTTTAAATAAAATAAACAAAAAATAATTAAAACTTATTAAAATTTTATTAATTTTTTTATTAATATTTTTTTTATAAAATTAATATTTGATCTAATAGTCTATAAATAACATGTGTCATAGTAAATTAGAATCCTAGTTTTTGATTTCCCTATCAAACCCATTTTAGACTATGTGTTGTTTAGGGGCATAACTTTCACCCCATAGGCTCATTTGGAAATCCCTTACACCACCAAAAAACTCTCTTCTACCATAAAAGTTTTAATAACCCCAATTTTTCCTAATTTATTCCATGGAAAAACATGCTTGTATCTAAGTTTTATACATCCAATACTTGAGTAGGTCTTCTAGGTGTTATTTTACACCACATGTTGCTCTTGGAGCTGTAATTTGTTCATCTTAAGCCAATTTTCAAAATTGTTAGATTTATTACAATGATAGATCCAATGTAGATGTCTAGGTGCATAAATTTTCCTTTAATTATTATTTTTAAATAATATTTTAATTTTATAATCTACCTAAGCAGCTTTTAATTGTAAAAGGTGACTGGTTTTTTTATCTTTCTGTAGGCTAAAATGAAGCAAAAAGGTAAAGTGGTGGGATTACAAAAGTGAAGGATGGTTTTTGGAGAGAAATTAATAACTAAAAGATCTATAATCTAACCCTATTAATTTTAAGGGTTGGTTTTTTGTTGCTCCAAAATGCTTAGATCCAACCACTTTTTTGCTTTCATAGAGTTAAATACCATCCTTATTTTATAACCCTATGGTTACGTTGGCAAGTTTTGATCAATCGATCATGATGAATTATATTAGATTGTCAAAATGAATAATTTAATAAATATAATAGTGTGGATTTATTTCTTTCAATCTATGCATTCATAATGTTGGTTATGTATTTTTATTCACTATTTATTTCCCTTTGAAGCTTGCATCAACTTTGTGTGTGATTGTGTATGCAGATCAAAATAAGCACGTATTTATGTGTTCAAATGTTTGATAATTATATATTATTAGTCATTATTTTTGAATTTATCTCTTTACCCCATATCTTTCACCTTTTTATTAAATATATTAGGTTAAGGTTTCATTTGATATAAATTTATTTATGCATGTTTATATTGATTGTTTGATATATTTCATTCCTATATTTCTGCCACATTGTCAAATGATAAATGTAATGGAATGTACACTTTAAATTCATTCCTAAATTATAATTTTAAACTATTTTTACATCAAGCCCTAATTTATCACTTTGGAAAATGTATGTGAATACTTAACTATTTTCAATATCTAATTAGAACCTAGTTGAGTATAACATGAAGTTGTAATTACCATTTAGTTTGTTTAATAATTAGAACATTGTTAATTTTTTTTTAACATTTCACACCATCAATCCCCTTGTATTGGAACCATACAAAATTCATAACTAAATGAGTATCAATGTTTCATGACCTAGTAGATGTAGACCTTAGGTAGACCTACCTCACATGGTTCCTTTTAAGAGAGACTAGATAAGCTTAAACACCATAGGAGCCTAATGATGATGATCTATGCTAAATGATACATCATTAGTTTTTGTGCTAGAAGGAGGTCCAATATACATAGAACTAAAAAAAATAACCAAAAAAAAATGAACACTTAGGAGCATTACCCATGCTTAGGTATTCTAAAAGCTAATCTAGAAAACATATGAAAACCCACTAAATAAAAGTCAATTAGGGCTGAATTTAAGTTATTATAAATTACCAAACATATAAAACCAAGATAAAATAAATAAAAAATATACACTATCCAAATCCACTTAGCTAGTAACTCACTTACAATTGTGGTTTCATTTGTTAACCCATTTGCTACCCCTCAAAACCCACCAATAGTGGCTAATATTAATTAGCTTGGTAAATTTGGATGCCCTATGAATTTTCTATGGATATCCCATGATTTTTTAAATAATCCTAACAATTTATACTCAAATTATTTACCAAATGAGATTAAAATAGTTGAAAAGCATATTCATGCATTCAAATATTCCCTTGTATGAACTCAAGTTCAACATGATAATGGTGCATGATTCTCATTTCCTTACTCCTTGGTAGAGGTTTGATATGATTATTACCTTAGATCTATAAATGGGTATATTACCTCTTGGGTTAATGTAGAAATAGTATTTATACATCACTATTGGTTGCCCATTAATCTAGCTATCTTATACCATCACTTCACAACTACCCGTAGGGATGAAAATGAACCCATGATTGTCTAAGACTATGTCCATAAGATATATCAAAGGTTGAAAGACCCATACAAAAAAATGGAAGTGGATTCCATATATACCTACTTGAGGGCCTTAGACTCAATGTCATCCATGTTTCTTAGAAGAACCCCAATAATACTATTATGCTTATGTTTAGCCTTCAACCAAGTTATCAACATTGAGAAATATATGGTGTAAAAAGGCTATGAAACTAGTCAATTATGTTCATTAGGTTATTCTAGTGCTTAAAATAAAATTCCAATGATCAATGAAGTTGTTCAACACAATACTGCACCAATGCATCAAATCCCATGTGCTATGTATTCAATCCTAAATATAGTTTACAACCAAATTCCTATGAAATATATGCCTAAGAGTCACCCTTATATGTGTCAAAATCAAATTTTACCACATTTAAATAATCAATAATTTATTCTTATCACCTATAATAACATTATTTCCATCCCTAGCTTGAGTTATTATACAACCTCTACTAGCAACCAATAGGTTGTCCCATTATTTATAAACAAATAGACATATATATAATTTTTTGATAACCAAACATATAATTTTTCCCATACATTTATAAATTTGACTAAACCTATGGTTAAATCACATACACAATAGGTAAATTAACACAATGATAGCGTGAACCATGAGGTAGTAAATTTGTAGAAAATAGTTTAGATATCGATGGATGACATGGTAAATTTGTATAGATAAGTACCATAAAAATAAATAAACCATAAGTAACCCAAAAAAAAATATAAATTTAAACTTTTAGATAATCAATTCTCAATGGAACATGAGGCCAAATAATGGAGGAGTGCCTAGTGTGCTTGACAATGTAAATACAAGCAATAAAAATAGTGCTCCAAACCTAGTGAACTTAGCTAAATTAAAATTTCCCACTTGGTTTAGGTTTTATAACATATTTTTTAATGATAAAATAAATTTTATGAAGCTCATCTTGGCCTCAAACATCTTATATAAGGAGATGTATAACTTGGAGATAATCCATGGACCTAATAACAACTATAATCAAGGTAGAGTAAACCCTAGATTAGCTCTAGTATTAGACACTTATGAGTTCCCATTAAAGAGTGATAATTAAAATAAAGACAAATTTTATGAGGTCTATGTATTTAAATGATTTAAAAAGGGAAATAATTACTATTTGATGAGTAAGTTCCAAAGTTTTTAACTACATCTACCCTTCCAAACAATACTCAAGTTACACCTAATGAGAACTTGAGAAAAAACCCATTTATACCTTATATACCTAACACATATTATCAAACTAATAACAACACTAAACCATCACAAAATAAAAAAAGATTAGAACAAGAAAAACATGGATACAACATTGTATAAGTCCTGAAGAAAGCTAATGCAAATATCCCAATGTTTAACTTGCTACAATTTTCCAACTAGAAAGATCAGTTACTAAAAGAGTTATCTATTCCTAAATGGAAAAAATCCAATAAAATAGATGATTCTCATTTTTCAATTTATAAATAAAATATCAAAACCCCTCTTTTCCTTCTAACAATGCATATTTTTGATAAAAAATTGAACAATTATTTAGTGGATTTAGGTGTTACTCATAACTTGATGCCTTGTGTAGTTTCCCTAAAATTGGGTTTGCCTTCTACAAAGTCAAATGTTATTATTTTTAATTGGATAAATCAGAGGTCAATGTTGTAATTGATTTGAACCACATCCATATAAATCTAGCCTCAGATCTTAGGGTGTAACAATTTATTATTATTCATGTAGTCGATATACTTGATGCCTATGGTATGCTTGTGAGTAGAGATTAGTCATATAAATTATAATAGATGCATGGAAACTTATTTATATCACATATGGATACAATGGTAAGGTATACCTAAACATATCATATTTGATTGTGAGTCTAAAATGACTCACACAATCATCAGATACAACAAAATGAATGAAATATTGTATGAAGAGTCCAAATTTGAGGTCTATTCAGTGGAGAAAGAAGTGGAAACTCATGAAAACATATCCATTAACATTATAAACAAGTTAGGTAAATATGAATTTGAGGAGCTAGATAAGTTATATGAGTATGTTTTCCTCTATACACCTGAGATAACTTCATTCAGTAGTGCTTCTATAATATATGAAGATGTGAAACAATATAATCTAAGTGAGAACAAAGGACTTTCAAGCTCTTTAGATGAGAAAAAAACCATTATAGACAATCCTTTACCTACTTTATTCTAATGAGGACCTAACCAAATGGTCCTTTTTAGTTGAGATATAAAATGTATTCCCACTATATGTTAAGGAAACAAGTGAAGATGACAATTTTATAGTGGCACATATGTTTCATATCATGTTGTACATAACTAAAAATCACTTGTGGAACCTAAAATTTGATGTCTCTAAGTTTAGGAATGGGTTTGGTGTTAATGTTGAACTAATAAAACCATGAGGGAATTCATACTTAACTACATTTCATCTATAATTTAATTTCATGAATAATGTCATTGAGTATGAGGCACTAGTTCATAGTCTCCAATTTTATATAAGGAAGAAAGTCAAGAATCTGAAGGTACTTGGTGACTCATAATTGGTGTTCAATAAGTAATAAGATAGTATGATATTAATGTCAAGTGTTTATATATATACCATAGTAGGGTATAGAACTTAATAGAAATTTTTTATGAATTCAATTTTCCAACATTGCCTCATAGAATAAACTATATAATAAATTCATTAGCAACAATTGATAATACTTTTAGAACCTATAACTAATTCCAAGTTAAGAAGGTTCTCAATGTAGTTAGTTTCTAATCCTTTCATTCTTGATAAAAAAATATAAAACTTATAGGTATTCAAATATGATCATCATATCATCAACTTTATCATGAACACAAATGTCTTTGAGTCTCAAATCATTAATGAGGATGACATAAAAGAATTTGAATTGGATGATGAAGGTGTTATTAATTTGAAAACCAAAAACATACCAAAAGGCATGGTCTCACTAGGATGGTTATCTGATATGTAATATCAAGGTGAAAAATACAAAACAACACCCACAAAAGTTATGCTACACTAAAATTATAATCTACGAAATGATAACAAATCAAAATACATTCTTATAGGCAAAATATGTATAAAGAAAGAAACACAAGAGATTTTTAAATACTTGAAAGACTTAAAGGATGTTATAGTATGAAACTATAGGGTATTGATTATGTTTAACATGTTTATCTCATGCACACTATCCCTCTCAACTTGAGAGTCAGACCATTTTGTTACAGGCAAAGACTGGTGAATCCATTTCTAGAGCCATTAACATTCAAGGAAGTATAAATTGTTTTATCAATTAGGATAATATTCCATTTTAGGAACTTTACATAGGTGTATAATTTGGTGACATCTAGGAATAAAAATAGATAGATAAATATTTATGTGGACTTGTTCAACCTAAACAAAGCTTTAGATAAATATGACTACCCATTACCTTCACTAGATGAAGTATTACAAATAGTGAACAAATCTCAAATGATTTTATTTATTTATGGATATTTAGGCTATAACTAGTTAATGGACAACTATGAGGACTGGATTAAGATAATGTTCATAACCAAATGTAGTAAATTTAAATATAAAAGGATGTCATATGGCCTAATAAATTTGGGCTACACCTTTCAATGTGACATGGATATTATATATAAGGATCTTATATGAAAATGTATAGTCATATACACGAAAAACCTAATTTTTTACAAGAATGTTGAAGACCATGTGAAACACTTGAGAGTAGTGTTGTATATGAGTAGAGATGATAAAATATCTTTGATACCAAATAAGTGTATATTTTGGGTTAAATAGGGAAATTTATTGTGTCACATCATCTTAGAATGAGGCATATCTATAGATGTAGAAATAATTGGCATAATTCTAAAAATTCCCCTAATTTGTAATAGAAATGAGTTGAATTAATTATTCCAAAAGATCAACTTCATGAGGAAGTTCATCTTAGGTTTTAAAGAGATATTCCAACCACTAAACAACATTGTAAATAATAATGCTAAGGTTTAATGTATTAGTGGTAAAATCCACTGAGCAAGGGGGGGGTGAATCAGTGGTGGCAAACAATCTAATTCAATTTCCAAACCCTTGTAAATACTTAAGCATTCAATGTAATCATTCATGAAGCATATAAATTATTCATAATAGTGAAGAAAAAACATAAAGCAATATCATATACACAAAATAAGTTCTGTGTGGGAAACCCTCTTGGGGAATAAAATCCACTCTCAAGCTTATAAACACATGGACTACTATCCTATAAGATGATCACAAACAAGATACTGGTCAAGTCTTTCTAATTAGGAACCTTGGTCAATTCCTTCAAACCTAAGGCCTTTAGTGAGATAGCAGTTCCATAAGGACCACCTACCACTATGATGATAAAGTCCTTATGACCACCTATTCGGTCAAGTCCTAACCAAAGGTCTTTAGTGAAACCCTATTTCAAAAGGAGTAACTACCCCTAAGGAAGATCAAGTCCTTTAGACACTGCTTGAAATGAACACTTCCACCTTAGAAATGATGAATTCAAAACCTAATGATGGATCTCTATTTTCTAACCTCTACATAAACTCTCTCTCTCTCTCTCTTTATCTCAAACAAGCCTCTCACATAGGCATGTCAAAAAATCTTTCCTTCTTCACTCAAATAGTCCTCATATGCACACTCATATATCTTTGCATAACTTCAAACTACAAAAACACTATTTTTTCATCATAAACATTGCCTATAGATCATACACATAATCCTTAATATTCTTTGATCATCAACCTGATATTTAGGCACTCTCACTCTCTCTCCTTTCCTTTTGTCTATAATTTTATCACATACAAGTCTCTAAAAAATAAGAAACCATCTCATTTGGTTTCACTATATATAGATCAATCAATAATATCAACTTATAGGTCAACCATTTCAATTGAATTAAGCTTTAAGTCTTCTCTCACACTGAAACATAGCTTGAAATAATTTTCATAGGTCAGCCATAACACCTATGGATCACTCTTAAGCAACTACACCTTTTAATAAGGCCCTTGTAACTCTTATATGTCTCATGGAGACCTATTCACCCATTTAGCACACCATCAAGAAAAACAAGAACTACTTCCATATACATGGGTCCAATCCTTGTGTCTCCTTTTACATCCTCAAATAATCATAATCATCCTAGCTCACATCTGCATATGCTCAATCAATTCAAATAAATACCTTATACACATTAACACCATTACTAAACACATAATCAACTTATTAAGCATTGTTCATACTCAATATAGATTGATCACACCTCCAAAATACTCATGGATGATCCTTATGGAGTGTACAATACTCCCTAATATCCAATTCACCGTGAAACATTGAAATAACATCCATATAAGCTTATTTACTCTTCTTGGGTCACTTATAGTCCAAGCATGAACACAGTCAAATTTGAACAATAATAACTTTGACTATACACACTTTCAAATCTTCAAATTAGTTTCGTTATATGATACATGGATTCTTATTCATTTTTTTTACATCATGAGAAAATTCATCTTCTATCAAAATATATGGTCCAAAAACCATAGATTGGTTTTTACCTTTGTAAAATTCAAATATTTAAATCCCAATAGTCATAGTTAAACATCGATCACTATACTTACATCTCATGTCCTCTTAAATTTCAATCAATATTACACCATCAATTTTTTATAAAATTTAGTTATAGACATCAATGCTCAAGTGTTAAACCTCTATCACTTTGACCTCATCTCATGTAATATTTCCATGTTGACTTCACACACTCCGTTGATCTTTACAAACTAGTCAAGTCCTTATCAATCACCATGAACCATTAAATTAATCTGTATAATCACTTGTGAGCCATTATATCCTTATCATATACCTTTTCTCATTCATTAAATCTTCAACACTTCTTAACATCTCAATTAATATGCACCATTAGATCATGATCTATACGATTGCTCACACACCATTAGATCTTTATTTGGTATTAAAATTTAAATCTACTAAATAGATATCATATTGACCAATTTGATTTATTTCACACCATATATATTCACTATAAAAACTCTCATTAGCTGTTGGACATCTACTAATTCTATATATTTAACATCATCCAAATTGACTAAGTATGGGGACCAACTACAATATACCTAGAAAGTTTACTTTGAACCTCAATAACTTATTTTGTGCTTAGATGCATAATCTCAAATTTGGACCTCATGATCACCTTTCAAATGAGAATACATAAATATAACAAATTCATCTTGGTACCTTCACATGTGTGATATATATCACCATTAAAATTCCTTCTCAAAATCTTTTGTCACAAATGTAGCTATGCTTAGAACTTGCCTATGATGCCAACTTTGCTCTTGCTTAACTTTTGACACAATTCAATGCATAATCTAAAATTTATCACAAATAAAATAGGATTAAAACTTAACAAACCCATATGATCACCTTTTCCCTAAAACATCCAAATGTACAATATATTCCACCATCAAAATGCCTAATCAGCTCTTCTTGCCACTTTGTAAATTTGGCTAAGTATGGGAGAACACTGTCAAAATACCTGAGAGGCCAACTTTGTACTTATATTTTACTAAACTTCAATACATGTCTTAAAATATAATTCATAATAAATAGGTATTAATTTTATCACAACCATAAGACCAAATCCCCTTGACTCATCCACATGTGGCAATTATGATGTCATCAATATATCTAGTCAAAGTTTTTGCCACTACACCCAAATTATCTAGATGAAAAATATGGACTAGCAGAAGAATTCCACTTATAAACACAAGATATATAACCAATATGGTCCTTTTATATCACCCATTTCACATGGTCAATACTTAATACACATCCCTAATCATATCTAGCCATACCAAAACTAAAGATCAACCAAGCCAACTTTAATCACATAAGGAAAAGCACATTGCACACTTTATCATTGTCACTTAGCATATTAAATAACTTCATATAATCAATAGGAATCCTCTATAACATCACCATAAAATCACTAAAAACTCTATAATAATATCCCCCTTTGTCATTAATGTCAATAAACATCATAAATAACAATTTTTAGCTCACCTTCTCTCTTGAAGCTCACCTTCTCTCTCTTCAAGTACTCCCACAACAGGAACTTTCTCCCCCCTTGAAATAATGAAAAAGTGGGCATAAAATAATCTTAGTAATGTGAACATACCATCAAATAAGAGTATACCATCTTAGAAAGATAGTATAAACTATATACACCTAAATCTGGCCACCAATGACCTCCAACTAGGATTTTGACCAATCTCTACCTAAAGTACACAATTTGGCCTAAAAACACTAAAATGAATTAAATGAGTTTAAATTGACATATTCAAGTTCCAATTTTTACTAGGGTATCCCTAAATGGGGCAATGTAATTTATGGGCTAGCTAACTTTGATCAGATTATTTCAAGTCAAAATGCCAATTTTGCACATGGCTGCTTTGGATTGCTCTTTTATATTAAATTTCTTATATGAGATGCATGCATTTATTATTTAGTGTTTTAAACATCCTAAATGAGATAACTAATCCAACACATCTGACATTGACTTCCAATTCTAATCTAGTCAAATTTTGGACCAATAACAAGGCATTTTCATCAAATTGAGTAATTTGTGCACAAAGTGCTTAATCATGCTTAAGAGCTAATTAATCCAAATCAAGGCCTAATTAATAATTCCATGAAAACTTGTAAAAAAGTTTTTAGAAATAAATATTGAATATTTTCATCATCAAGTGACCTCATTTCTTGGGAAGACATCCCTAGGCCATAAATGCCATAATATATCAAGATTATGGGTCTCCCATGCCTCCTTATTACTTCCCATGCCTCATTAATGTCTCTTATTCCAATTTAATGATGAGGATAATTATGGATTTTAATTACATAATTCAATTAATCCATGACCACACATCTCAATCATGAGATAGATGGTCATGGTTGATTTTAGTCATTCTTGAAAATCTATAAATAGAGAGGACATGAACATCATTTCTAAGCTTAATTTATAAAAATTTATCATGTCAAATTGATTCCAAGAGCTCTCACATGCCAAATTTATGATGCCAAAATATTGAGCCAAGCCAACCCAAAGCAACAAGGTGCAAAGGAGAAGAGGAGATAGCCAAGCCTCCTTTCATGAAGACTTCATGAGCACACGTTGATCAAGCCACTACAACAAGCATTTTGACCATCCAAGGAAGGTGATTAATTCTTGTTTTTATTTACTTTTTAGTTGTGTTTTTCATTTTCTTATATTATTAATCTCACCCTAGTAACTAGGCATAGAGATGTATACTATTTAGTGTGTTTTTATCTATGTGTTTTCATTTTAGGACTAATACAATACTAATCACCTCTCTTGAGTAAAAATATTGGTTCACATAATGGCACGTCTAATGGGACCACACCCAAAAAATTTAATCAAATAACACCCACAAGTAACATATTAACCATTGTCATACATGCTCTTAGAGTGTGGAATAAAAAAAGGTGAAGATTTTAGCACAAAGCTTATTTTTAGAGCTCATAATTTTGTTCTCAAATCCAAACTCAGATCCCAACTCACCCCAACTTAGATCCTAACTCACCCCAACTTAGATCCCAATTTACCCTGACTCAGATCCCAAATCACACCAACTCAACTACTAACTCAACTTGACTTAGATCCCAACTTGCCTTGACTCAAATCCCAACTCACCTTGACTCAGATCCCAACCCAAATCCCAACTTGGATCCTAGCTCACCCTAACTTGGATACTAACTCACCCTAACTCAGATCCCAACTTGATTGTGTCAACCTGAGAGTTCATTTTCCTAACTTAATTATATCATATTTAAACATGCTTCAAAGCTAAACCACTTGCTAACATTTTTCTTATAGGACCAACTTGTAAAATTTCTAAAATGTGTTTAAATCATCTTTTGTATTCTTTAAAAGGAACTAGGAACATTATTTTGGAGCTTAATATAACATTTAGGTGCTTATGTAAGTTTTTAGCATTAGTTTTCAAAGTTTATAATTCTAAAACCAAGGGGTCAAATGTACACCACCAAATATTTCATTTGGGCTTAAAATTAAACACAATTGTCAATTTTGTTTTCATTATTTCAATTAACAATTTGTTTTCTCAAAATACAAGGATGTGTGTATGCTCTTCCATTTGTCCCCTTTAGGGAACCCTTGGAATCAAAAGTGCTTTCCTTATTTTTAAATTATCTATAACAAGGCATATAAATAATGTTGTCTAAATCACTCCCCAAAAACTCATAAAAGTATTGGGTGACCTTGACAATGACCCTAAAGTCTTTCTATTTTATGCTTTCTTTCTTTCATGTAAACTTAGATTGTGAGGGGGACATCATTAGCTCCCATGAGTTCTTTAGGGAAGCTTCAACCCATGGTTTCATCTCTTAGCATTGACTTCACTTACTCCTTCTGAGTTATACATGCAATGTATCTTCATTTGGACATCACACTAAACTAAGTGAATAACTGGATGTAGTGGTTGTAAGAAGGACTAGACATTTTTACAACTAGCCAATGCTATAGTCACCTAATTTTTATACTTGTCTTTTGAATTATTTTACATAAAATTCATTGTGTAATTGATTCCCCTAGAAACATTTAAAATCTTTTTAGCTTTTTATTAGTCCCATTTAATGATAAATACCAAATACGATTCAGAGTTGAAAGTGTTATTTGATATAATGCATATAAAGCACATAGTGGATGAGAATATGATGAACTTTGAAAGTTACCATGTAAAATTGATTCCAAGATCTCTCACATGACAAATTTATGATTCCCAAATATTGATCCAATCCAAGCCAAAGCCACAAGGTACCAAGGAGAAGAGGAAATAGCCAAGCCTCCTTTGATGAAGACTTCATGAGCACAAGCCAAGAAAACTAGTACAACAAGCATTTGTAACATCTAAGGAAGGTGAAGGATTCTTGTTTTTCTTTACTTTTTAGATGTGTTTTTCATTTATTTTTATTATTAAGCTCACCCTAGTAACTAGGCCTCAAGATGTATGCTATTTAGTGTGTTTATATCAATTTGTTTTCATTTTGGGACTAATACAATACTAATCACCTCTCTTGATTCAAAATCTTAGTTCACATAATGGCACATTCAATGGGACCACACCCCATAAATTTGATCAAATAACACCTAAAATTAACATATTAACCATTATCATATATGATCTTATAGTGTGGAAGCAAAAAAGGTGAAGATTTGAGCAAAAAGGTTATTTTTTAGAACTCATAGATTTATTCTCAAATCCCAACTCAGATCTTAACTCACCCCAACTCAGATCCCAACTCACCCTAACTCAGATTCCAACTTGCCCAAATTCATATCCCAACTCACCTTGATTTAGATCCTAACTCACCTTGACTCAGATCCCAACTCACCCTGACTTAGATCCCAACTCACCCCAACTTAGATCCCAACTCAAATCTTGGCTCAGATCCCAGATCACCCTAACTTGGATCCCAACTCACCCTGACTCAGATCCCAATTTGATTATGTCAAGTCAAGAGTTTATTTTCCTAAGTTAATTACTTTATGTTTAAACATGATTTAAAGTTAAACCACTTGCTAACATTTTTCTTGTAGAACCAACATAGAAAATTGCTAAAATGTGTTTAAATCATCTTTTATATACTTTAAAATGTACTAGGAACATTATTTTGGTGCTTAATATAAGATTTTAGTGCTTAAGTAAGTTTTTAGCATTAGTTTTCAAAGTTTACAATTTGAAGACCAAGGGGTCAAATGAACACCAAATTTTTCATTTGGGCTTCAAATTGAACACACTTATCAATTTTGTTTTCATTATTTCAATTAGCACTTTGTTTTCCCAAAATAAAAGGATGTTGTGTGTATGCTCTTCCATTTGTCCCCTTTAGGGAACCCTTGGAATCAAAAGTGATTTCCTTATTTTCAAATTATCTAGTCTAATGCATAGAAAGAATGTTGTCTAAAACACTCCAAAAAAACTCATAAAAGTATTGGGTAACCTTGACAATGACCCTAAAGTCTTTCTATTTTATGATTTCATTTTTTCATTTAAACTTGGGTTGTGAGGGGGACGTCATTACCTCTTGTGAGTTATTTAGGGAAGCTTTGACTTGGGGTTTCATCTCCTAGCATTGACTTCACTTAATCCTTCTGAGTTATACATGGGATGTATCTGCATTTGGACATCACACTACATTGAGTGAATAGAAAGATGTAGTGGTTATAACAATGACTAGACCTTTTTAAAACTAGACAAAGCTATGATCACCCAATTTATATGCTTGTCTTTTGCATCAGTTGATGTGAAAGTAATTGTGTAATTGATTCTCCTAGAAACATTTAAAATCTTGTTAGTTTAGTCAACCCCATATTTCCATACCCTTGATAAGATTTGGATGATTATACTTAGTGTATCTTGGTCATTTTTACTTGGTATGTTTCGAGACTAAAACTATTTTTTTTTTCAAAATCCATGTCAAAACAATGTATTTGAGTTAAGGAGGGTAGTGTTGCGCTGCCAAAATCATGTCAAAACATTTTGAGAATTTTGAGTCTTTGAAACATAACATAAATCGCATTAATCGATCATGCTTATGCCATTAGGTTTCTCAATTTATTTCAAGACTAGTTTACCTTGTATCAAAAACCATTGTTTCAAACCATTTTATGTATACCATTTAGACCTTTGTCTTGTGATGTCATGTTGTCTAACCTTGTCTAGCTTGTTTGGTCAAATCCTAATTTTCACCATTGAGTTTTCAATTAGCCTTATCAAGTTTGGATTCAAAAATTGATTGATTTTTATTTAGGATTTAATTCATGGGGCTAATACATATTTATTTCTCTTTGGGTTGTATAACTTTAGTTAATTGATTACCCAAATTTGAAAACTATTGATGGTTTGTTTTTTTATTACATATCCTTACCATTGTTTGTGCCTTTATTTGGGAAAACATAGTCTTTTTTCAAAGAGATTTTTTTATTATGACTTATGCCAACTGATCATGTTTATGTTTGATTCCATATGTTGGGTTTATGTCAAAGTTGTTTCCAAATTTATTAGATTAAATCCAGTAACATGATACCTTTGTTTCAATTCTAGATTTTTTTGCCATTTGGCCAAAAGTCCTAGAATATGCCTATTTTTTTGAGCCTATATTTTGACTCCACATTTGGACAAAAGACCTAGTAACTCAACTTTTCCCTATCCTAGTTTAGACCTTGTTTGGAAAACTTTGAATTGGACCTTTGACATGTCAATTTTTATTTAGACACTTGACCTTTTGTGCATATGACATTTGATGTTAGATTAGTTTATGCCAAGTATTAACATAAATCATTTTGGAGATACAGTTCCACCCCTTTGATCAAGTTAGACCAAGTTTGAACCATTTATCCTTCAAATAATTTTTTAGAGTTTCTAGAACTCTAAGCCTTTTTATTTTAGATATTTCATCATTTATGCAGATATTTCTATCTATACTTATGGTGAATTCATGTACAATCCAACTTATGATTGAATGGCTACACAAAATCCCACTAAGAACCCCTATAGAGAAAGATTTTCTAAGGAGTTTTATTATTCTCCCTATAATACTCCATATGTGGAATATAGTCAAAATCCACAAAATCCAAATCAAGACCTTGATTAGCATGAAGAGGCTTGTGAGAAGGACTTTGAAGACCCAATTATAGACAATGTTTTTTGGGATATGGATCCATACCCTCTTTACAATAATTAATACATCGAACACAATCAAGAACTAGCTTATGAGCTAGCTCACAACTATAATGATATGGTTTATGAAAAAAATTGATGCTTTAACTTATGTGAGCAATCAAGTTCTATAATGCCCCTTCATCATTTCAATACCTAGTCCTTTGACTTATGTGAGCAATCAAACTCCACACCACCCTATCATTACCATTTTAAGACCTCATCCTTTGGCTCATACAAGCAATCATGATCCCTAATGCCCTGCCATTATCCAACCATAAGCCATTTCTCATCCATAACCAATCCCATCCAAACCTCAATCGATCTAATCTTTCAAAGACCAAGTTGTGTTTAAAACTGGTATTTTTCAACTCATTAGAAACCAAAGCCCAAAAACCCAACCAATCCAAGATGTTTTTATTGAACCAACCACTTACGATAAGTCATCCTATGATGAATCACCTATTAATCCTATATTAGTTGCTGAGGAGTCTCACACTGATGATCTAGTCTTTGTCAAGTTACTTCTTAATGATTGTAACCACCTTTGGAAAAATCATTACCTTAACCATGTGCCTTTTTTTCAAGAGCATCATATTGATAAACTAGTCTCTAAGGAGTTGTATCTTGACCTTTTTCCCATCTTAGAGGAGTCTCACTCTAAAAAAATAGTTTTTGTAGAGCCCATTATGCCATCACAGGCCGTTAATTGTCCAAAACCAAATATTCAACATCATTATAATAGCATACCCATCAGAGGAAGAATCAGATTTAGAGTTAGGTTCTATTCTTGAATTGACATTGGATTTACCATTAGAATTTGAATCAACATCAATCTCAACATTAGATTTAGAGTCCCTTAAGTTAGAATTAGATTGAAAATAATAATATGTTCATGGCTATTACAACATTGGTTGTGCATGCCTTGTAGATCAATTTGAATACATTTATGATCCTTCTATGATTTTTGAGGATGATTACTTTAGCTTCAACTCAAGTTAATCTAGTATCTTCTATGAGGATTGTATAGCCTCTTCCCATTCCATTATTTTCCATAGGCCATCACCATTAACCAAAATAGCCATATCCTTGGCATTCCATGTCCCACAAGTGTTGATTGAGATTTACAAAATCACACTTTATTGAATTGCATCCATGGTGACATAGCAGTAGAAGAAGAGCAAGGAGGTGAAGACTGCATTCATATAGCAGAAGAACACTCTCCTACTAAAATTTTTTTAGAAGTGCTAGGGGATAATCAAATTTAGAACTCAAAATCTTATAGTGAAATTTTTTCAAAATCATTAGAAGATAATCAAATTCAAAAGTCAACATTCCTTAGTGAAACCTTCTCAAAGGCAATATGGGACAATCAAGACAACTTCATTGATGAAAACCTCATTAAGGCACTGATAGCTAAGCATAAAATTTCTTCGCTATTTGATGAAGACAAAATCAAAGATCAAATCAAAGTAGCTTCCTATCTACAACCTAATCAGATGGTAGCTACTCTTAAGCCCAAACAACAACAAAATTTGATGGTCCTATTGAGAGAACAAGTCTTTGACCCTACCATAACCAAAATTATGTTGAATCTAGCATTAATACCATTACGGGTGACTGAACATCCTAATATTAATTTGTTTCTCAACCATTCCACATTTCATTATCATCTACCCTTCCATTTCATAGTCAAACCTATCATCCATTATTTGTCCTTATTTACCATCCATGGTTGCACTTTCCTTTATAGAGGCTATAAATATACCTTGTCTTGATGTTTGAAGGAATCATAATCAATGACTAATGAAGATCACAAAGGCATTCTTAGAATCCAAATTTGCACTGAGTTCTTAATAGAGCATCTTTTTAGATGAGGTGTGGGCTAGAAATTAACATGATCAAGTATTCTATTTGTATCATTTATTGATTAGGATGTGAATCTCCCCATCATTAGGAATAATAGAATAAAAAACCACACACATGCTGAAAGTAGGTACCATATTATTTCACATTGCCATACCATTACCATTGTTACATACACCTATTTGGCATTATCATACATCCAACCAATCACCTTCTCACTTAGGGGCAACTCTCTTACCATTTTTTTAATCTATGAAAAACCATCATTATCCTTAGCAAGACCATACCATCCTATCATTCCATTCTTATCTAGACCAAAGCCTATTTTTAGTCATCCTACCCAATCCTATTTTGATCTTGGCTACTTTGGTTCTTCTTGAAATTTTTCTGAGAGGATTCTGATCAAGTTTCAATAATAAATCCAATCCATGTTTCAATTATATTCTATGAAAGTAGTGTGACAATTGATATAGCAAGATATCTTTCATTTTCCATCCTGTATCAAGCTTATTTATGTGAGCCTATTTATAACCACCTATGGGCAAATCAATATCTCACTAGTCTTGCCACTAATTATATCCACATATGGGAAAATTAGTATCATTGACATATTTTATCATATCCTAGTTATAATTGATTGTGGGCAAACTACGGGCAACACTTGTTTACCATGCATTACTGCATCACCTTACCATCACTATTTTCAATTGACTAGCCATTTTATAGATTTGAGAACTTCTTGGGACCTAGTTGGTTTTTCCTCACCTTTTGTGTTGATAGAATTAATGTGACTTGAGGTCATTTCAAGACTATGTGGGTCATGATCAATTCATGTTGAGGTCACCTCAGTCCCCCTTTTAGTATTCTCTCATTGTTTTGTGAGTAACCTAAACCAAACGCTCTCAACATTTTACGAGCAGGTGTCTTGTCATTCTCTAATGAGTTAAGATACCTCAAAATGACAAAAAAATTCATAATATTTAAAAATCCAAAAATATTTGTCCTATCTAAGCCTACTTATTTATCCTTGATCCATCTTACTGGGGCATTATCATTATCATGATGCTTTCTTTTGCTTCTATTTTGAAGCTTTCTATTTGTTTATTTCTTTTAGGTTGTTTGTTTATTTGTTTTTCTATTATTTATTCATTTATTTACTTACCTATTTGTTTTATTTCAGCACTATTACCTCGACTCAGTCTATATGCATTCATCGATGATTCCTCTAGCACATTATTCTTGAGTATATCCGTATTCATACATTAATATTATGATCATGATTTTTATCATTGGTGTATTGTTTTTGAGTGTTTATTAGATTAGGAGTCAATCCGCATGCATATTTCAACCAAGTCCTCATGATTTTATACCATGATTCATATTGACACATGCTAAAACAAACCTTAGCTTTAATATGTCTATTCAATAATGGTGGAATCAACATCTCTTCAACACTGACATCTAAATTCAATCCTAATCATATCCCAAATATAGTAATTAACCATAAAAGAATTTCAAACTTTATTAGTTTAGATGAGCATATCGCTACTAGTAGGTTGTTCTGATTCATCATTACCCTTTGTGTTAAGTTATCGTCATCCTTAGCCAATTTTATCATGTTTTCCATAATCGAGGTCCAATGATTATAACCACATATGGGAAAATCATTGTACACTGTCACACCTGCATTTCTCAATGATTAAAACCGCCTTTGGGAAAATCACTATGTTCTCACCATTTTACTTTTTCTACCCATACAGGGGCATGTTGTTACCTTGTTTGTCTATCCTAACTTAGGTAGCTCCATCTTATTAATGATTATAACTACATTTGGGTAAATCATTATGTTATCATACAACGTTGCCACTATCAGGGTATAATACCTATAACCACCTTTGGGAAAACCATTTTACACTGTTCTACTTGCATTCTCAGTGATTTTGACTAATTTTTTCAACTCATTGTGTTTCACCCCATCATATTTTCTTTCTTTGATCCCCTTCTTTTGCTTTTTAATAAGGAAGCATTTACTAACCTACTTATGCCAACCGTTCCCTCGATGGGGCATCATATAATTAGTTTATCATCATTACAGTTGTAGGCATACATGACCTTTTAATTATTTGAGAATATGTTATTGTGCTTATAGCTTTTAATGCCTTCCCAAATAAGGGTAAATTGTAGACACCTAAATTTGGCTACCAATGACCTCCAACTAGAGTTGGTACCAATTTCCACCTAAAGTGCACAATTTGGCCTAAAAACACTAAAATGCATTAAATGAGTTAAAATTGACATATTAAAGTGCTAATTTTGGCTAGGTTATCACTAAATGGGGTAATGCAATTTATGGGCTAGCTAACTTTGATCAAATTATTTCAAGTCAAAATGCCAATTTTACACTTGGGTGCTCTAGATTGCTCTTTTCTATCAAATTTATTATATGAGATATATTTCTTTGTTATTTGGTGTTGGCAACATCCTAAATGAGATAATTAAACCAACACATCTGACATTGACTTCCAATTCTAATCTAGTCAAATTTTGGACCAATAAGAAAGCATTCTCATCAATTTGAGTAATTTGTACACAAAGTGCTTAATCATGCTTAATAGCTAATTAATATAAATTAAGGCCTAATTAATAATTCCATGGAAACATGTTGATTTTTTATTTTTGAAAATGACTTGAAAATATGCATCATTAGGTGACCTCATTTCTTGGGAAGACATCGCTAGGCCACAAATGCCACAAATATTAGGATTATGGGTCTCACATGCCTCTTTATTACGTCCCATACCTCATTAATGTCCCTTATTCCAAATTAATTATTAGGATAATTATGGATTTTAATTACATAAATCAATTAATCCATGACCATAGATTTCAATCTTGAGATGGATGGTCATGGTTGATTCTGGTCATTATTAAAAATCTATAAATAAAGAGGCCATAAACATCATTTCTACGCTTAATTTTTGCAAAGTTACCATGTCAAATTGATTCTAAGAGCTCTCACATGAGAAATTTATGATTCCAAAATATTGATCCAAGCCAAGCCAAATCCACAAGGTGCCAAGGAGAAGAGGAGATAGCCAAGCCTCCTTTGATGAAGACTTCATGAGCACAAGTCAAGAAAGCCACTACAACAAGAATTTGGATCATCTAAGGAAGGTGAAGTATTATTTTTTTATTTAATTTTTAGTTTTGATTTTAAATTTTTTTTTTATCAAGCTCACCCTAGTAACTAGGCCTAGATATGTATGGTATTTAGTGTGTTTTTATCATTTTGTTTTCATTTTAGGACTAACAAAATACTAATCACCTCTCTTGAGTCAAATTATTAGTTCACACAAACTCTACCTTACCTTGAGCCTACCTCTTCTTACCTTTATAGATTCCTCTTGATCCATTCCAACACTCTCTTCAACCAAGCACTTGCTCTTTTAGAGAAACTGAATAAAAAACACTTTTCTTCACACTAGGCCTATCTAGTCTCCTTGTAGCCCTATCAGGGACTTATAGAACCCACAAATTTTATTAGACATACATTTAGGACCTGAAACTTCATATCTAGAGCATTATAATATTCCCCCTCAAGCACATAAATTTTTGACAACTAGTTTATCCTTTGCAATATACTTCCTTCACAAACCAACTACCTAATTAGGCCTCAATCTTTTTCAAAAATTAGAATAACTTGAGAACCAAAATACTTCAATTCTATATGAATATTTATTTGACGAACAATGTTTCCCATTAAACATATTAATAATCCTTATACCTTAACTCATAAGGTAGAACACTTTTCTAGCAGAGCCCAAAATAAAAAAATCTCAAAAATAAACAAGGTCAACACAAAATCTACCAGCCAATGTCCACCTATATAAATTTTTGTACACCTGGAGACAATCATTACTCACTTCTAGAAAAATATTTTATCTTCCACACCATTGGTAACCTTGACTTCCTATAGCCCATTTTAGGACCTATAAGCTCTTAAGCAAAAACTAGGAAACCCAAGAGCTAACAAAAATCTCCAAATTGACTTCAACATACCTTCATATCACAAAAACACCTATAAAATGATATAATAATGTCAAAAAACCTTTATATGGAAAAAAATGTCATCTTGATTAAAAAAAATGCTCCTTTTCCATCTGGGAACCTTCAATTTGACCTTACAAACTGACCAAATATAGCTATGTCATCACTCTAACATCACCACAACATCTCTTCCACTTAGACATACCTGATATAACTAAAAACATTCATATCTATCCTTCTATGATTACTTTAAGAACCATCATATCATCTCTTACTTTTCCACTTGAAAGGAGTCTCTTAAGAATCATAGATAGAGACATACTCTACACCATAATGCTCTGACATGGTGTGAAACTAGGAGTTTCCCATAAATCCTCACATTCCTTCTCCTCCTTGGTCATATAATACTTATAGTTCTTATTCCTCTTCTTATTTTAATTAGGATAAATATATTCCTCATCCACTACAACATTTTCCTTTCCTTCTATGATAAGATTGAAAATACATAGAGACAACACATATCATGACATACCTTTACATCTGAAGAATATTTCTTGTAGATTAGAACCTCATCACTAGGCACTTATTAAATAATATTAGGATGTTCACTCAGATCTTTACATACCTTATAACTAGCTTCAACTAACATCTTAGTATTTTCTTTGAGCTTGATCTCTTTACTCTTAACATGAGCAAACGATGATACCTCTTGGGAGTCTTCAACTTTTGTAGCATTCTCCACCATAGTAAATAGATTAGTTGGACCTATAGACTAATCATAATTATTACTTAACACCTTTGGTCTCCATGAGTTCACTTGAGTTAACTTGCCTTAAATCTTACACTCTAGGAGCCTATTAAAAATTATTCTAACTTAATGGCCTTCACTTGTAGAATCTAGTAATGTTACCTATCTGTTCATAGTTATATAAAATAATATTCATTGATGGAAACTCAGCTTATCTTAACTTTTTTGGAAAATAAACTATCAATGTGTCCAATTACATGACAACTAAAACAAACTACTCTTTGTAAATAAGACTTACCTTTATTTTATCTATTTAGACAACGCTTAGCAAAGGCTCCTTCATTAAGACAATTGAATCACTTAACCTTGTGCACTCCATTTTACTGATGACCCCCATCATACTCCCATGCAAACTCATTATTAATATGTCTTATACATTCTCTATCTCTATGCCCAAACTAATTACAAAGTGTAGCAGTAATCATTGAAATTTGTATACCTCATTGCATTTGGCTATCTGATCTAATTTTAATTCATTTTACCGGCACCTTCATTCCTTATCTAATGATTTTTCCTCAAAATTTGATCCACCTTGATCTTATTGACATTCATGTCAACTTGAGAAGTAACTTTGGGCTCTAAATGAAAACCTAATCTAGATTTATCACTAGCTGACTTTTGACTCCTTAAAAGATCATCCAAATCATTAGAATTTTTATCAAACTTGGCAAATGATTTCATCTTGTTTTTAGACTTCTCTAATTCATATTTCAAAGACACAATCTCAAAATAATACCTTGAGAACTCATCTTGTTTAGCTTTTAGGATTGTAGACAACACTTCCAATTGAAAAGTGAGATGATTGACCATATCTTCATGCTCTTTGGCATATTCATTCATTCTTGCCACAAAAATACTAAACTTTTACTCATAGTATTTGAGTTGACACTTCAATTTTTTTTTAATCTTATTTTCAATATTTATCTCTTCAAGATATTTTATCAAAGTATTCTCATAGTCCACCTCATTTTCGTCATCATCTGAATCACTACAAGTAAACTCCTTTTGATATGAGAAACTCCCTTCCTTAGCCATGAACAGAGCTTCATATTCAATAGGACCATCATCTTCATGGTCATACTCTGAGTCATTGACTTCACTCTCATCTGATGAGCTACCATCTTCTTTGGTTTAGAGACTCTTCTTGTCCTTAAAGTACTTTTTCATTTTTTCAAACCTTCTTAATCTCCTTTTACTTTTATGAAACCTGAATGATCTCTTACCATCATCATGACCTTGATCATGTTATTAATCAATATCCTTATTCTAATTATGAGGTAACTTATTATCAAAATGTCTTATCTCTCCACAATTAAAGAATTTGAAAGGTAGCTTACCCTTATACTTGCCTAAACCTATTTTTAATTTCCTTATACATAAAGCAATTATTTCATCCTTGTTAACATCATAAATGTCATCTTCATTGGGTTCCTTACCTTGGAACTCCCTTTTTGGATTCATCTCTATTTTGAATGTTTTTTCCTTCTTTGGAGGTATATCATCATTTACTCTCATATCATATATAGTAAGGGTGCCATTAAATTGATCCATATTTAATTGAGTAAGACTATGACTTCTTTCTATAGAAAATATTTTTTGATCAAACTTGAGGGATAGAGACATTAATACCTTTTGAACTACAATATGCTCTTTAGGGTTATATCTAAGACCTATGATCATGTTCAACTCTCTATAGAAAGGATGCCACAAAATATTCTTCTTTATTTTTGAGGTTCTCAAATTATCTTCAATGAGTTTGTAACTTTGCCAACTTAACCTTTGAATCTACTTAAAAAATAGTCTTCAAGTTATCCCATATTTTTTCAAAAGATGTGAAATGAATTAATTTGGTGAAATTAATTTATTTAAGACCACAAGTGATGGCAATCATTGAGTTAGAGTTGTTCTTAAATATATTCTTTTTTGCAACACTAGATGGAGGAATAACAAGAGAAACATAACCATCCAAAATAGATTTACATACATCAAACCCTAGGTACATAATGTATGTCTTCATCCTATCACTCTAAAATGCATAATTGGATCCATTTAACATTGGTGCTTACTTAGTAGAGAAACCACCTTGCACATTATGACTAGCCTTTCTACATTAGATCAAATTTGAGTTGTCAAGCCTTTATCAAAGGACCTATCTAAGATACCAATTGTTAGAGTTAAAATCCATTGAAAGGGGGGTGAGTGAATTAGTCGTGGAAAATAATAAAATTCAATTTCCAAACCCTTACAAATAATTAAGTATTTAATAAAATAATTTATGAAGCATACAAAATTATTCATAGTAGTGAACAATGAACATAAATCAAGATCATATACAAAACAAAATATCTATGTGGGAAACACTCTTGGGGAATAAAACCCATTTTATAGCCTAAAAACATAGACTACTATCTTATAAGATGATAAAAAACAAGAGACTAATCAATTCCTTCTAATTTAGAACCTTGGTAAAGTCCATATGACCTAAGTCTTTAAGTGAAATAATAGTTCCACAAGGAGCACCTTCCCCTAATATGATTAAGTCCTTCTTACCTACAACATTGATCAAGTCGTTATGATAAAATTTCTTTAGTGAAACCTTATTTCACAAGGAGAAACTAACCCTAAGGAAGATCAAGTCCTTTATACCCTCTTTGAAATGAACACTTCCACCATTTATATGATGTATTCAACACCTAATGATATATATCCATTTTTTAAACTCAACATAAACTGTCTCTCTATCTCAAATAGACCTCTCACATAGGCATGTCATAAAATCTTTCCTTATTCAATCAAACAGTCCTCATATGCATACTAATATCTCTTTACACAACTTAAAACTATAAGAACATTATTATGTCATTAGAAATATGACCTATAGATCATAAAAATAGTCCTTAATATTATTTTATCATAAACTCAATATTAAGGAACTCTCACTCTCCTCTCCTTTCCTTCACTCTCCAATTCGCTCACATATAAGTCTCTAAAAACCTAGAAACCATCTCATTTGATTTCACTATATATAGAGAAATCATGAATATCAAATTATTCATTATCCATTGGACTTGAATTAACCCTTAAGGCTTATCTCATACCAATACATGGCTCAAAACAATCTTCATAGGTTGGATATAACACTTATGGATCACCTTTAAGCAAATACAGCTTTTAATAAGGCCCTTGTAGCTCTTATAGTTCTCATGGAGACCTATTCACCCATTTATCACACCCTCAATAAAAAAATAACACCTGAACACTTTAAAATACATGTTTCCACTCCTTATTTCCCCTTATACATCCTCAAATGATCACAATCATAATATTTGATATCTACATATGCTCAATCAACTCAAACAGAGAGCTTATACATAGGAACACCATTACCAAACACGTAATCAACTTATTAACATTTGGTCATACTCAATATAGATTCATCACACCTATAAAATACTCATAGATTATCCTCATAGAATATACAACACTCCCTAATATCTAATTCACCATGAAACATCAAAACATCATCCATATAAGCTCAATTACTCTTCTTGGGTCACTTACAATCTAAGCACGAACACATAATCAACTTTGAACATTAATATATTTGAATATAAATAATTTTAAATATTAAACTTAGGTTAATTATACTCAACATGGAGTCCTCTTCATATTTTTTTACAACATGAGCAAATTCATCTTATATCGAAAGATATCATCCAAAAACCACAAACTAGTTTTTCTCTTTGAAAAATTCAAAAATTTAAATGGCAACAGTCTCAGTTTAAAATCAATCACTATACTCACATATTGTGTCCTCTCAATGTTTGATCAATATCACACCATTGATATTGTATAAAATTTAATGCATAGGAACCAATTATCAATCATTAAACCTCTGTCACTTTGACCTCATCTCATGTAATCTTGTTATGTTGACTTCATGCTCTCTATTGATCTCCACAGATCAGTTAGGTCCTTATCAAACATTGCACATCATTTGATCAATCTATATGATCACCCAAAACGTGTTAGATACTTATTATATACATTTTCTCAATCATTAAACCTCTATCACTTCTTACCATCTTGAATGATATACATTGTTAGATTATGATTTATACGATCGTTCACACACTGTTAGATCTTTATTTGGTCTTAAAATTTAACTCTACTAAATAACTATCACATTGACCACTTTAAATTTATACACACAATAAATATTAACACTATGAACTCCCATGATCCTTTATATTTACACTAGGTCTAGATATTTAACATCATGTAAATTTACTAAGTATGGGGACCAAATGCAATATGCCTAGAAATCCTATTTTGGACCTCAATAACTTATTCTATGCTTAGATGCATGATCTCAAATTTGGACCTCATGATCACCTTTAAAATGAAATACATAAATATAACAAACTAATCTTGGTACCTTCACCCATGAGATATATATTACCATTAAAATGTCTTCTTTAAATCTTTTGTCACAGAGCCAACTATGCTTAGAACTTGTCTGTGAGGCCAAATTTACTCTTTCTTAAATTTTGGTGTGATTCAGGGCATTATCTAAAATTTATCACAAATAAACTAGGATAAAAACTAAACAAACCCATATTATCACCTTTTCTTGAAACATCCACACATGTGAGATATTATACCATCAAAATGCTTACTCGACTCTTCTTACCACTTTGTAAATTTGGCCAAGTATGGGAAAACACTATCAAAATACCTAGAAGCCCAAATTTGCACTTGCATATATTTAACCACACTTTGATACATGAATTGATATATAGTGAATAATAACTAGGTACTAATTTTATCATAACCATATGACCAAATCCCATTGACTCATCCACACATGGCAATAATGACATCATCAAACTGCCTACATAGAGTTTTTGCCACTGCACCCAACCTATCTATGTGAAAACTATGGACTACCAGATAAATTCAAATTATGCACACAAGATATCTAAACAATATTGACCTATGATTGGAACAATTTCACATGATCAATACTCTATACATGTCCCTAATAATCTCTAGCCATACCAAAATTGAAGATCAACCAAACCAACTTCAAGCACATAAGGACAAACACATTGCACACTTTGTCATTGTCACTTAGGATATCAAATCACTTCATCCACTAACCAAAAAACCTCCATGACATCACCATGACATCATTTATAAATTTCCAACATAATGGATGATTTAGGCACAAGTAACTTTTTTTAGATCAAGATAATAATTGTTAAAAAGTTGGTGTTCATCAGTCCTGACTATACGCAACCCTTCAACATGTATTCACTCACTTAAGAACACTCTATCACTATTATCATAACATAAAATAAATAAAATTTTTATTAAATACCTATCTAATTCATTCATTCTCCACTCTATAGTGTGAAACTAAGGTATTTAATAATTAACAAACAAGCTTTTGCCGTAATCAAAGAAGTTAAAAATTTCAAACTTTACATTCTCTGTAACAAGGTATTTGTTATTTTGCCTAACCCAAGCATAAGGTCCATGTTAATTAAAAATATATAGGTGAGATAAGATGCATGTGGATGAATATTCTTTAATATTTTGACCTAGACCTCTAGCTAATGAAATTTATAAGAGGTTAAAGTCTCAAAAAATCCATTACTAAAGTGGACCCAAAGATAGTTTTCCAATAGTATAAAGTGTAATATATAACAAATGATGACTGTTAGAAATATGTAGTCTATTATTTATTGAAAAATTATTGCCCGTGTAATTTAAATTCTACTAAAAAAAGAGAATTGTGCTTGAAAATAAGAAACTTAATGATCAAATCAATATTAATAAATAAACGGAATTATGATGTCATATATTTAAGATGCCTAAATAAGCAAGAAACAAGGTAAGTACTTATGTATTTCCATGGTAAATATGGAAATATTCATAAATTATGGAGTTTTATATCCCACTTGATACTCAATGTAGGGCATTATTAGTTAGATGATTTTAAATATGATCATGATCATGTATAGACCTATCACACCCGCCAAGTTTATATGTATAAATATTTTACACTTTTCATGCCATTGTAAGTGGTTATTAAAGTCCAAACATTCATGAAATGGGTATTGTAATTTGTTGTACTAATAAATGCTAATTCTTATATATGACACAAGTTCATTCTTATAGAAATTGCTTATTTTACCTATTAGATTAAATCTCGAGCATTAAATAATAGCACAACTAATGTGGCAATCAACCTCCTAGAGGAGCATATTATCATTAGGTTTGGAATTCTTTCCACTATGGTATGTGATAATGTTATTATTTTCTCCTATCTTCAATATATTTTTTGGTCCTATGAAAATAAGGTAATCCTCATGTTTTGTTCCAATTATTACCTATAATGTAAGGGGGTAGTAGAATCAACCAATATGAACTTGCTTTATGTAATTAATAATGTATAGATAAATAACAATAAGAACTAGCATAATGTTTCAAAATTCACATTATGGTCTAATAGGATGAGAATTAATACATCCTTAGGAACATCACCATACCATTTTGTGTATGACCAAGACCTAATCCTTCTAGTGAATGTGAGAATCCCAAGGTTATGGTTCATGAGAGACTACTTGGAAACAAATTATAAGATATAATCTCACCTCTTCAACTTGATACAACTAGAATTAAAATTTGGTGCATCCTACTACACTTTATCAAACACCAATGAGTCAACAAGCATTGGTTTTACAAACAAGCTGATGTGAAAGACTTTCAAATCTCTGATCTAGTCCTTCTCTAAGGAAAGGATCATCATATAAATGGATAACATGATAAGTTTTATTCTCTATAGTTTAGTCCCTACAAAATATCTAGAATCTTAGGTGAGAATGCATTCCACCTAAGGTTTATAACTAGTGAGAATGTTTAACTACTTGTCAATTGATAATTCTTAAAACACTAATTTTAAGCTTTAATTATCCTTATAAGTGCCTATAGATACTTTCTATTTCCCTTTATGGCTTTTTTTCTTACTTTATTTTGCATTTTATTATTAGTTTAGTTTGTTTTCCCTACTTTTCTTACTATTTATTGTCAGTTCAACCTCTTTGTCTCTTTTTGGTTTAAGCCATATGTTTGCCATGTAGATTCCCATGTTGGTCAAAGAATGAAGAACATAAGGACTATATGTAGGATCTTGAATGAAATTTTGGTATGTTAGGACTCTAAATAGTTTATAGTGTTATATTTTATTTTTGAATCAGTTCTAAAATATTGAGTTATTGTGTGTGTTCTAAATTATTCATGTCATGTTATGTTTGGGTAAATTATTTAGTTAATGAATACATTCTCTTGAAACCAAGCATAGAAAACACATATTAATGGTTTCTAGGTTTTCTTGAATGAACCTACTATATGGAATATCTAGGGTGGAAAATATAAAATTGTGTCTTTCACTTTCTAAGGTGGTTCCCAACTGATAATTTGGATGATAAAAAACTAAAGTTAAAAGATAAAATAAGAATCAATTTCTTAAAAAACTCAATTTTGAGCAACTCAAACAACCTTTATCAGGGCTATGGATCCCAGATGAATAGTATAAAAGGGCCTTAAATGGTATCAAAGATAATATTACATGGATATGGACACTTGGATGGTAGTAGAATAAGATCTAGTAAAGTGTTCTCAAAGTAGGATTCAATAGATTTATGATTGGATTCATAGTAGTTAATCTATGCAAGTTCTAAGAAGTGGTAATTTAACTCATTTTCCCATATCAGGTAAACATATTATCCTCTATAAAATCTATTCACATTCCATGCATATTCTTGGCCAAATATTCTAGGTTCACAGACACATTTTTATCATTCTTAAATATTCATGTGTATTTTTTAACAAAGTCTCCATGTGTTGTTAGTTACACAACATGCCCTAATTATTCATAGAATTAAGGAACCTATTTTTAATTTTGTATCCACTCCATCTTGTGCTCATGGATCATTTTTCTCAACACTCTAAAGTATCCTTGGTGGTTTATCTCAATTTACATGCCAAACTGAGACTTTGAACAGTCATAATTTTAAGGACTGCATCTATGTGATAAAACTTGGTATAAGGCACTTAATATGAAAGTGGAGTTTTGACCTCCCAATTTACATTTGAATATTGTCTTTCTTATCTCTCTCAACCTACTTTAGGAGGTCACCTCATTTTTCATAAAATTTTGTCCTCCAAAAGTTGGTCTATTCTGATGACCATGTTTGAGTGGTAAAGTTTCATATATAATACTTGCCCTCAAAATGGAGTCTAGATGTACTTCTTCATATTTGAGAATATTGATAACTTTCCCTATTAGAAGCCTAAAACCAATTTGGGGGATATTTTGGTTTTCATAAAAATTTCATCCTCTAAAACTTACTCTATCCTATTAAATGAGATCATATGGATAAGTTTCATGTTTTACTCATTACATGGAAATGCATTTTTGAGATACTTATCCTACTTACTTGTTCTTAAAAGTGTTGTTTTATATCTCCCTTGAGCTTCTCAGTCTACTCTAAGCAGTCATTTTAGTTTCTATGTTGTTTTGGTCTTTAAAATTGGTCCCATCCTATCTACCTTGATTGTACTAGTAAGTTTCCTATTTTACACTTTGTTCAAAAATAATTTTTTATCCTACTTATTATTCTTACAAAATATCATTATATTTGGTCTCAAAGTCATAATTTTCTCTTGTTAGGTCTGTAAAGGTCAAAATTATATTCCTTTAGTGCTAATGTCATGTTTTAGCTATTTGGGTCTTCAGGGTCTTAACCATTTTTTAATGTTATTTTTGTACTTATATGTATCAATTAGGTATTCCATATCCTAATATATGTATTTAAGATATCCTAAATTCATTCAATTGTAATTGGGGTTATTCATGTTGATTTGGTCTATGTTTCAAATTTATAATATATGTAGTCATATCCAAGCTTATAAATACTAATTACATCTAGGGGAGTCATTTATTTATTGGCCAATTATAATTAGGCTTTAGATTAACACATATTCTTAGGAGGTTTTAGAGCTCATACCGTATTTGTAATCAAAATTTTATTTATAATTGGGTCATGGATTAGTGTTGTGTTTCATTTTATTTTTTAAGAGAATAAATTCCTCTACAGAGGTCTTACTTCATTAGGAGGCGATCAATTTATTTTAAGGAGTTCTTCCCACCCATGTATTTTATTTCAAATGATGAAAATATATATTATATATCAAGATTTGAAGCCCAACCTCGTTTATTGGGACTTGCTCAAACCTAAGGCTCCAGACGTTAATGTTATTTGGGATTAGATCCCTCATCAACTTGGAAGAAATTTTCATTAATTACCCATAATCCTATGTAGAAATAAATAACATGCATACTAAGTTTATAAAGCATTATTTTTTGGTCTTTGGTTGCATTAGGGCCACATGAATAAATAAAAAAGTAAGTAGGGGACATGAGTCCCCCCATTGTGTGATTTTAATGGTTTTTTAATTAATTGATTGAATTTTATTAAGTTTTATTAATGTTGATTAATTGTTTTTATTATTTAATTTTATATAGTTTAATTCTAATGAATTAGTATTTATAAAATTAATTTTAAATCAAATTAATCAAAATTAATTAAAATTTATTAATTATTATCTTATTATTATTTTTTATAAAATTAATATTTGATTGAATAGTCCATAAATCAAATGCATCATGGTAAATTATAAGCCTAGTTTTCATATTCCCTATCAAACCCATTTTAGATTACCTACAGCTCTTGGTAGGCATAATTTTCAGCCCGTAGGCCCATTTTGAAAATTATGTGCACCACTATAAATATCTTTCTACCATAGAAGTTTTGATAACCACAAATTTTACCAATTCATCTAGAGTCAAAACCTACTTGTAACTAGGTTTTGTACATTCCTAAACCTGAGTAGGTTTTCTAAGTGTCATTTTAGACCATAAGTGTCTCTTGGTGCCATAACTTGGTACTCATAAACTCATTTAAAAAGCCATCAAAGTTGTTGGAAATATGACTCTATTATAGACATCTAGGTGCCTCCAATTTATTGAAATTCATCCTATATAATAAAACTTAACTTTTATAAGTTTATATTTTTCATGAAGATATTTTAATTGTAAAAAATGTTTTGTTTTTTGTCTTTCTGAAGGCTAAAATGGAGTAAAAAGTTAAAGTGGTAGGATTAAAAAAGTGAAGGATGGATTTGGGTGAGAAATAAAGAACTATAAGATATATAAATAAGATTACCTTGGTCATTATAAGGATTTGATTTTTGTTCTTCCAAAAGACTTAGATCAACCACTTTTTTTTAACTTTGTTAAGTTAAACCCTATACATCTTTTGTAACCTTATGCTTATTCTGAATTTTTTTTGATTGATCAATCATGATGAATTATAATGGATTGTCAAAATTAATACTTTGATTGATAGAAGACTATGGATTTATTACCTTCAATCTACACATTCAAAATTGTCTTTTTGTCTTTCTTCATTTTTTGTTTCCCTTCAATTCTTGCTTCATCTTTGTGGGTGATTGTGCATATGATGATCAAACCATGTGTAGACATTAGAAAACTATGCACTTGTAGTTTTCAATGACAAAATGCCTCAAGACCCCCTTAAATACCCCCAAACATTTTTAACCTATAAAAAACCCCTCTTAACCCAACAAAATCACTATTTTCCTAGTCACATAATACTATTCAAAAATACTATTTTAAATTACTTTTCAAAAGTACTATTCACTATCACTATTCACTATGGGACCCATTATCACTATTCATGATGACATGGAAACTAGAATGGCATGTGACATGGCAAGTGACATGTCATGTGAAATTTCAAGTGATGTGTAATGTGATTTGGGAGTTGATATGGAAAGTTACATGGTTTAGAAGTGGTGTGGCTTGATGTGGGACATCATACCCCACCTGAGACCCTTCCCAAAGTGCTTGATGACCTCATTTAACCACCACAAGGCCCTCCCTTTAAATATTTAAAATTTCCACTCAAAGGACTATTATTCAAAATGTATTTTACATGAAATTAACCTCTAAAATAAGATACCTACCTCTTTAAGACAAAGGGCACCCATTTTCGACTTCTTAACCCAAATGGGATACTCACCAACCTAAATGGGAATCCCAACCCACCTCATTTTGTCTAATTAATCCACCACATATAGAATGGAACTATACCTCTATTATTCCTCTTTTGGAATGACTCTTCATAACAAATGTTATAAATCTCCCGTCTTTCGTTCACCCAAGGTTAAGTTGGAAAGTGGGAAAATAGTATTGTTTGTTATTAACATTTTATTGTAGGTTTTTGGAGGAGGTTATCCACTTGAGAAGCAATCCATCCTAATATTTGAGTAGAAAATATTTAAATCATTGAATCTCTATTAGAATCATTCTAGGATATCATCAACAATATCATAAACAACACCATCATCGATAACCATCTCAAAGGTAACCTTGTTTGTTGATTTCATTTCAAATTATTATCTCCTTTGGCCTATTCTCTCTTGACCTCCATACCTTTCACCTCTTATTTTTACCCTTTTTCACTTACTTCATTTATTTCTTTGGCCATATTTACCCACTTGACCCTTTTTACCTCTTTGCCATAATTCACTGACTTGAGCCCCTTTTCCTCTTGGCCATATTTACCAACATGACCACTTATCACTTTTACACTTTTCCATTATATATTATTGATAATTTTTACCATCACCTTATTGATCACTTCAATCATTTATCAACCTCAACCAAACCATCTTTCCCTTTTTTCCATTTTCCAAACCAAAACCATAACCTTGCCTTGACTATCCTTTTAGCATTTTCTTTATTTAGTCATTTTCATAGAAAAACATCCATCTTAATTGTATTTAATTTCAGATTTGATGTTATTTATGAAATTATATTTTAGTTTATCATTTAAATTTAATTATCCAAATAAGTTGGATTGACAACCTCCTAGGAAGCTTTCACTTCTAGGACCTAGCTCATGTTAGGCAATCCACTTTGCTACTTGTATAACAAACAAGTTTTCTTAGTGTTTTATTATTTCAGGTTATTCCTTCCTAGCCAATGAGGAGTATCCACCATCATCTAGATCATTTTAAAATTTTATACTAGGTTCTCATAACCATTACCCTTATTTATAGCTTCTTCTTTTCATACTTAGAAAAAAGTAGAAAATAGAGAGAAACATGTTGGCAGGCCTAGTGGGACCTAGTTCCCTTTCTTCCTTAATTTTTTGCTCATCAAACAAAATCATTTATTTTTGGGCTTAAAAATAAAACATTGGAATTAATTTATTGATTTTTAATTTTAGTTCATTTAGTAACTTAGGAGGCAAAGTAATCGTATCATAGAATTCACACTTGTTATCACACACAAAACTGAACCACAAAATAATTTACAAATCAAAACAATACTTGAGACAAAGACTGACCAAGATTTTGTCACCTGGTGGAAACCTTACCCGCTCTTAGATATCCCACTTGGATTTCACCATTAAGGGGAGAACCAACTCAGCTCTCTGGTTGAGTACAAACTTTGGACTGAATATATATTGGCTAAGCACCTACACTAGTTGTGGGATCATGAAGTGAGGGGAACAAGACTCAAAAGCCAAGCCACGTACTAAATTTCAACACAAATATTCTTTTTGAGCACCTAAACATCCTAAAACTATCTATAGACTTCCACTTTAGTAACTATTTTTCAATCCAACCTCCCTTATCACACTCTTTAAGGCATAAGCCAAAAGCAATTTAATAGTAATCCTAAGGATAAAATGCACTTCTTAGTGTATGTATTGATTGCTTTAAAATATTTGGTTTTGCTCTTTATTTGAGGTGTGAGTGTCACAATAACATTCCTTATTTTCTCATATAGTTTCAACTAGACAACAAGTGATAAATCAAAATAACCAACCACCACCTTCTTCTTCATCTATGGATTATACATTAGATGTTGACAAATCTCCTCATGCTTCTCCTCACCATTCTCCTCTACCACATTCTCCTTCTATAATCCTAATCATATTTGGAGGAGATCCAAACTTTAATGCCTTCCTTAATAATAATTTGGTGGCTTTACAACACTACCTCAACACATTACCTTACCATACCCCACCTACTTCAATTCCTTCTTCCAATCATTCTCTTGGCATACATCTCACCTTATGGTAGGTACCACTTCAACCCAACCATTGACCTAGGCCTCTTCCAACACCCAATCTACCAAACCTCAAACCAATCTTCCAACCCCCAATCAAACACCTCCTGTCACACCCCATGTGGGTTCAACCTTGTGATTTGTTACCTATACCCCATCCACTAGTGCATTATCTTTGATTTTAGCTTCTATATTCCCTTCAGTTGTAATAAATTCCTTAGCCATAGTCCCACTTCAAATCCTAGTGCTCTCCATACCTCAAAACCTTCCCCCAATCATCACTAGAGTAATTACCAAACCTTAACTTTCCTAACTTCTTCCTACCTCAACCATTACAACCACATCTTTTTCCCAACAAGTAGCTATGAAAACTTACCAATATATCCCTCACCCATAAGGATAAATCCCTCCCTCCACCCAACCTTTCATAATAAATAGTTATTATGTGCTACCATTTCAACCTTTTGTCACCACTTATCAATATGTGGCTTCTTCAGCACCATCTGTTGCCTATTCATATATTGTTGCAACCCATCCTCAACAAAATGTACCTCTTAATTATATGGCTTCCCAACCTCAACTTGATCTAATCAAAATGCAAATGGATAGAATGACTAGTTTGGAGTGATCAATCTCCACCTCAATTAATATTTTGTCTAATGACCAAATTTGTAACAAGCCTATCCATCCATCTATGCCCATTCACACTTACCCTCATTAGTGGGAATTGCCTAGATTTTCTAAATTCCAAGGTAAAGAGGATCCTCAGAAGCACCTAAGAGATTTTCATCATGCTTATTACTTGATATCTTATGATGATGGTCTACTCCTCTAGACCTTTCCCATGTCATTATTTGGAGCTACCCTTGAATGGTATAGTGCCTTTCTCACTCATTCCATATTTTCTTTCTCTCAATTGGCAAAAAAAAATTTAGAACACTTTTTAATAAACATATCTAGGGTTTCTATTACCGACCTATACTCCATCAAACAATTTTAAGATAAATCCATTGTTGATTTTGTTGCTAGATGGAGGAGACTCATCAATCAACTTACCTTCCCATTACCCTAACTTGAATTAATCAAATTATTCTCTTGGGGGTATGCCTAACATATTGTTCCAACTCTCCAAGTCCAAACCTTTAAAACCTTTGATGAAGCATTAATTATGCCCTATAAATTAGAAAATTTTGCTATTGATGAAGGGATGTTAAATATTTGAAATATAAATTCTAGTTTCAAATCCATTGACTCATCCACCACCAAAACCACAAACCCAACCTTTCTAAAGTAAAAGCATCAGCACATTTGATTGTTCTCAAAATTATGCCTCCTCTAACTATTAGCTAGACACCTTGAACCTACAATCCTTCCAATCACCAAAACCATACCTAAAACTAGGCTCCTTCAAAACCATTTACCCTCATTTGGGAGTCTTAAGCATCAATCTTGGAAAAATTACATAAAGCCCATCTAATCCAATTTCTACCCATTAATCCCCCTCAACAATTCAATACTTCTCACCCCATTCCTAGGTGGTACAATGAGAATTGTCATTGTTATTATAATTGGGTTATTGTACATGATACTGATAGATGCAATACCTTTAAGAGCATTGTCAAGGACCTAATTCATAAATGGGATCTTGTGTTTTATAACCCAAATTCTCCTTCCAACCAATCTCTTGATATTTTATAAAAACCATTCCAAAATTATCCAGCTACAAACCAACACCATGAAAACCAACCTAAATCCTCCAACTCACATGAGATACATGTAATTAATGTCATCAGTAAAGTGTCCATCAATGAAAAGTTCATCACTTCTATCACCCAAATAGAGGAAAATAATCCACCATCACCAATTTCTCTAAGATCCCAAATAGAGGAAGTAACTACCCTTTCAACTTCCTTGGATGAAACAAAAATTCCATCCACATCTCATATGGTGGAAATATGCAAGGAAATGACCATTCCATTAGCCATTTAATCCACCCCTCTAATCCAAGTAGAAAAATAACCTACTTCTTTAGATAACCAAACCCAAGAAGAAACTATGCCTACCCTTCCATCTAAAATCATTACCCCCACTACTCCTATTACAAAACCATCTATACCTCCCTTAGAGACACTAGAGAAACCTTACCCTCATCTACCCAATCATCACCTTCATAACCTTCCACCAAAGATAGAAACATTGAGACTGCTCCTTTTTTTTCATCAAAGAGCTTGTTCTTTGAAATCAATGATGAAAGAAAAAGACCCATTTATAAACCCTTTTCCCATATTTTTCAAAGTTTGGAATTTACATCCCATCTTCACTTTTACAGAGCCACATTTTGGCATCATCTTTGACTCCCATATTGAAGCAAATCTAAACCTTCCACCTCACTTGAGTCTACCCTCAAGCTTGTTAATATAACTCCACCAAATACCCCTCTTAAGATCACCAGTGAGCCATCTAACCTACCCTCACCCTAAATTGTGAAACCATCTTATGCTTCTTTCATCAAGTCTTAAAAAAAATTAGGGATCCTTCCCACACCTAATCTTGCTCACTCTCCATTAAGATTGGATTTAACCATATCAATGCAATCAAATACAAATCCAATTAAACCTATTAAAAAGGGAGGGTTACCTAGGACATAATCTTAGTTTATGCCCATACCACCTCCTTCACCTTTATCCTCTATTTTGGGACCACATCCTTTCACCATTTTTGTTACCTACTCTTCTTCTAAAAAACTATCTCCCTTTTCTCTACGTTTAACAACCCAACCCTCTAGTTCATCATCATTCCTTACCAACCTTTATCCATCTACTTTCCCATCCATTAAACCCTCATCATCTAGGCCTTCAATTCCTAAAACTATTGTATCTAAGCTAATTCTTCCTAAACCACCAATGAAACTCACTCCACCAACCACACCTCCTATCCACAAAACTTTACCCCATAAGATCCCTAAACCTAGAGTTCAAACTTCACCACCTTCTAGATATTTATCAAAATATTATACAACCATTTAAAAAGTATTTTTGTAAGCCTCTATCATTGTATTACCACCAATCAAGCCTTTTAACCCCACTAACCGAAAGCCAACCTGGCTCAAGAATAGTTTGATTTGTCTCTATCATAGGACCCCTGGTAATGATAAATACAACTATAAATCCCTCCAATCAATTGTTCATATTCTTTTAGATGAAGATGATATACTAGATGAATCTTCTATAAGTCCCTTGCCTTTTCTACCACCTATCCAATCCACCTATCAATCATCTAGTTCCTTACTTCCACCAAAGAGTGAAGAAGAGGAATTGAAGAAAGCAACCATCCCCCTTATCAATACCATTCATATGGTGACTTGGTATCATTATAATCAAAGGGATATAGGTAAAGCCATCCAACAAAATGAAAATGGCAAGGCCAAGGTAGCCATTACATGGTCTTATCCTTTAACTCCCCAACTAACTAACCATACCCAAATAACTACACCTTCACCTTCATATTCAAAACCACTTAAGATCAAAGTCTCCATTTTGGGAGCCCCTTATTCTTCCAATGCATCTCCATTCATCAAACACTTGGTGTTAAAAAAAATTCACTAAATTATAGTCAATATGAGCCTTTATGACTTAATTAGTACCTCACCTCAACATCATTAAGATTTAATCAAAGCACTACATTTTATAGAGGTTCAACCAGATGATCTCCAACCTCTTGGATCTTTGATTAGAGCCATCCAACATGTTGTCATGGTAACTTTTTAAGAATAATTTTTTTTCCATATCATAGTGAAGACCTTGATCCCCATCTTTTCATCACTTCATCCATCAATCACACACATGTCAAAAGAGTCATGATTGATGGGGGAATGAGTATCAATATCATCTCCTCCCACACTTATGATCAACTTCAACTACCCAGAAACATCATGTCTAAAATCTTGGTAATTCTCTAATCATTCAATGATACCTTGGCTACCACTCTAGGAAAAATTATTATCCACATCCATTTCGGGCCTCAAACTATTCCTAAACTATTTTATGTATTAGAGGGTGAGTTTTAATATAATGTGATACTTAGTTACCCTTGGGTCTAAGCTATGGGTTGCATCCCTTTCACCCTTAATTGATGTATCAAATTTAAACATGAGTGATAAGTAATTACAATCAAAACCAATTTGACTCCCTTTACTTACTATAATATGACATATCAACCCAATGATGTTCTCATTCACCCTTCACCTTGTTGACAACAAAACTCTAACCAAACCACTACATCAACCCCACTCACTAACACTTATGTCCACAAAAATGAGGAAGCATCCACTATTTCAACCATCCCTTAATCTTATATCTTGGTCAAAATCCCTTGAAATCCATATTTCAACATCTCACACTAGGGAAATATCAAATCCTAGATTTGGATGTTTTCCCTTCTCTACATAAATTTGAGAATCTCCAAAATGATCCATCTTATGATCCCAATATCAATACCCTTGTCACCTTTGGCCTTTCCAACAATATAACATATTTTTTCAATGGGGGACTTGATAAGCCATTCCTTGGTCCCATCGCCATGCCTTATATCTAGCCATTCACTTTAAACTTTTCTTATCTTAGCAATTTGACCTTTTCCTAGATGTACCTTTATTAGTGCACTTAGAAGGGGTTTCATTTCAGACTCTATGAACAAGGGCCTCACAAGATTCCCATCATCAAAACTCAAAAACCTCATGAGTTCTTTGGATTGGGATATGTTACCCTAAAAGAACCCACATCATCAAAACCAATTCTCACCACTATTGACAAACTTCCAATGTTACCAATCCCATCTCTCCCATTTGGAGAATCTCTAACCACACCACTGTCAATTATCATACAAATGCCAACCCTTTCACCACCTCTTGAAAAAAGACACCTAATTTAGATGGACAAAATATTGTCAACAAGAATTTGATTCACTCAAAGAGTACTTACTTTCTTCACTTGTTCTTATCCCACCTAGGGATGATCAACCTTTCTACCATTACACATTCACCACTGATCACTCTTTAGGTGCCATGTTAGCTCATCATGATGAACAAAACGAAGATCAAGCCATTTACTATATTATTCACACACTTCTAGAGTATAAGACATGATATACCCATCCTGAAAAGCTTTGTCTCACTCTCATTTTTTTCCTCTAAGATTTGTCACTACCTTCTTAATCATAAAACATATGATATCACTAACATCAGCCCACTCAATTATATGCACTCCAAGCCATACCAAAATTAGCATATGACTATGTGGCTTGTTCTTCTAGATGAGTTTGAACTTGAGTTTCTTCACCAAAAATCCATTAATGGGTAGGTTATTACTAATCAATTAGCTAAATCCCCTCTTCCAGATAACCATCCCATTCCGTTAACATTTATTAATGAGTCTATTTCAACTCTTTCTTAGGGAGAACCCTCTTACCAAATGACCATATTTTGTGATGGCTCCGAATGCCAAAATGGTGGGGTTGTAAGAATAATTCGCATACCCCTTCATGGTGAATCCCTTCCACTATCCTTTAAACTTGACATTGAATGTATTAACAACATGGAAAAATATGAAGCTTTGGTCAATGGTCTCCAAACTACTCTCACCTTAAAAATCAAAACCATTTCTATCTTTAGTGATTCTCAACTTGTGATTCACTAGGTCAATGGATCCTATGAATGTAAAAATGAGATTTTTCAGAAGTATAAGGTCCTCATTGATGAGATCATAACATATTTTAATCATTATCAAATATAATTAGTGCCTTCATCTAATAAAAAATATATAGGCATAATGGCCTCTCTTGCATCTTGAATACCCTCTTAACCTACATAATCCAAATTAATTTTTAGCATCTAATATTTCATTAGGCCCTTGTATATTAGGTCAAACCTTTCAACCATATTTAGTGTGGAGGCATCTCCTTTTGATGTATAGTATGACTAAACCTTTAATTACCTTAACTTGGGCATTACTCCACCTGACCTCTCAAAGAATGCTTAGAAGGCCTTTATGCAAATCACCTCTCATTATACCATATTGGGGGGGAATCCTATATAAATGTTGCTTTGATGGTCTCCTTATTTATTTTTTAAGTAGTCATGAGATTCCTCATGCCATTAAAGAGACCCATGATGGAGTTTGTGGGGGACATTTTAGTGGCTTCATTTTCACCAAAAGAATCCTATGCCTAGGTTACTATTATCCTACACTCAATTAGGACTATTGTGACTATGTAAATGAGTGTGTTAAATTCCAATAACATGTTAAATTACATCACGTGCCCACTTACAACCTCTAGGTATCCATGGACTATTGGCCCTTGTCATAGTGGGGGTTGGATCTCATTGGAGAAATCAATCCTCACTCTTATCAGTGACACCAATATATCATCACCACTATGGAATATTTCACTAAATGGGTGGATGCCATCCCCCTTATCTCCATTAAAGCCAAAAAAATTATAGATTTTATAAATCATCACATTATCTATCATTTTAGGGTCCTTCACAAAATCATAATAGATAACGGAAAATCATTCAAAAACAAAAAATTTCAAGCCCATTGTGATGATTTTGGCATCAAATTCAGCCATTCCTCACCTTACCCTTTGTAGGCACACTGATAGGCATAATCCTCCAACAAAAATCTCATCAAAACATTAACCAAAGTTTTAAGTGTTTTAGGCTAGGATTGGCACATACATATCCCATTAATTTTATGGGCCTATCACACTAGTATTCAAACCTCAATAGGTGATACACCTTTTTCCTTGGGATTTGGTGTAGAGGTTATTCTACCTCTTGAAGTCCAAATTCCCTCTCTTTATATTTCCTTACACACATTATTTTTAAAGAGGAATATTGTCAAGAACACCACGTACACCTTGAATTACTTGATAAACATCACCTTGCTTCCCTTAACCATATTCATATATATCAAGAGTGTATTAACCATGATTATAATGAGCACCTCAAATAATGAGAATTCAATATTGGAGATCTCATCCTAAAAGAAAACTAACACGTGACCAACATGGAGAAGAGTAAATGAGGAAAGTTTTATTTTAATTGGCATAGACCCTACACCATTACACACAAGTATGGATCAAGAGCTTATCATTTGTCCTCTCTTGAAGACAAACATGAACCTAAGCTTCTTAATGCTTCGTATCTACATCAATTTTTCTATTAAAAAGGGATCAAAGTCACCTATTTCTCTAACTTAAGCTCATCCCTTGATTATGAGATTTTAACCTTCACCCACCTTCCTCCTCCCCTTTTTGGATAATTTATTACAACATAGAACCATGTGATTAACTATCATAGTCATGGCCTAATCCTAAATATGGGTACCATGGCTCTACCTATAACATGGTTCTCATGGATACTTCTCATCTCTAACAAGTTGGAATCCCATGGTCATTATATCTCAAAACCACACCCTTTTACATATCATTAACCTTCTTGTGTAAATTTTTTCCCTCATAAAGGTAAACCTCTAAACCTAATTAGATTAGTCCATGTCTAAATACATTTCATCTTACAACAATTACTTGGGTCAATATCTTTAGAATTATAGACTACTCCCTTGAAAGATAGCTACCCAAAAACAAAATAAAAACTACCAAATGTAAGGTAGATTTCTCCCTTTAAGGATAACTATTAAGACCATTACACAAAGCGAATAAGTTTAAACCACTCCCTTGAAGGATGGCTATGTTCACTTTGTCAAAAGTAAAGCAATTTATTGGAAGCTTCCCACATTGATCAACTTCCCATATATAGAAATAAAGAAAAAAACCCACTATCACAACAAATTATAAAGCTATAAGCGGCTCTCCAACAACATAATATGTTAGAATCCACAAACAACATCCACATGTAGACTTCCTGCATTGATCAATCTACATATAACATATGACATAGACTTGTCTATTACCATTATTATGTCACCTATAGAAGTATCATATTAATTCACATGTGGTTATCATACATATCACCCATTACCCTTCACACCACCCATCACCCATATTCCCTTTAGACTATCTATAAATTAAAGGATCTAGAGCTTACTTAACACCCTATGATCAAGAAACATTTTTTGTCAACTAATAACCGCTCATGAATAGTGTTTGAGGGGCTTATATTCATTAAGTTGATCCCAATTTAGATCTATTTTTATTTCTTGTCAAAAATAAATCATTGTGCTCTATTCTTAATGTGCTTAGTTGGTGTTTTCCTCATGACTTTTACCATATAGTTTCACAACAATAGTAATAATTCTTTTTAATTTTAGTGATATTAACAATAACCATAACAATCATAACCATAACAATAACATTTATAAGTATCCACACAACCTTAAGCATGATACCATTTGACCAGTGACATCTAACACATTTTATACATAACAAACTATGTAATATTTTATTTAGGGCGTGAGGAATTGCAAGACACATACATAGTCATCAGATTACATATGGCCTAAAGCACATGCATACATCGACATGACTTATAAAGAGGGTATCATTTATTTAAGAAAGTTTTCCTTATGAGCTATATGGTAACATTAGTGTGGGATGAGGGAATGGCACTCCTATTGATTTTTGATATTTTTTTTATGATGAATGTGGTTGAAGATGGTAGGATTAGTGAGTGGAGGGACATACACCATCATTTTCAATGGAAAGTTGAATGATGATTGTGTGAAGGTAGATGTGCTCGCATGAAGGACATGATCTAATCTTGGTACTAGTCTTTATCATGATTATTTAAATAAAATACATACCCATTCCTCCTCACTGACCTAGCTCTTCATTCTACCGATTGAGAAGGTCATATGATGTCATTTATTCCCTCGAACAGTCTTCCCATTGGAAACGGTCATCTCTACCTACCTTTTCACATAGACACATCACCCTCGATATGATTGGTCATCTTGATAAAGCCATTATGCACCATTATGACATATTTTGGTTTCCCTTATCATTTGATTCACATCTAATGTCTTTCCTTTCTTTGTCATCTTATGACCCTTGTAGGCCTGGTGGTCATTTGCATCATTATCACTTTTGGCCTAGTTGACTTAAATTAGATTCTAACCATGGGCTATTATAATGATCATGCCTTCAAAACTACCACTATTATTGGTGGTGGTAACTCCTAAATCCTTGCCACTATAGAAACTCTTCCATTAGAGGTAGGCCACTAGGAATTTACACCATTAATTTTAACTTATTGTCCCCTCTACCCTCCCCTAACTACCAGCCCATTACCATATGATTTGAATGTTACACCCCAACCATTGGCAATACCTTCTCCAATATTGTAGTCTTTTATTTTGTGCTAGTTGAATGTTCATCTATAAAAAAGGAACCACCATCTTCTCCTATCCATGTAGCTTCTTGTTGGTTAGGCTCAAACTAGCAAAACCAATAAGTTATTAGTTCCATAGAGCTAGGATAGAGGATACAAACATGGCCACCTTTTATCTATCCTACCCATGTAGCTCTTGGGTCAGGCAAGGTCCATTCTCTATCACTCACCATGTTTCTAACTTCCTTGTAAAATATACTTCACCATTAAAGAAATTATTTATAGGTCATCACTTCACTACTGCACTTAAACCTTAGTTCGTAGTGATGATGAACCTTAGACAAAGTGACTCTAGAGATCCAAATAGACCCCCACCTCCTAAAATTTAGCTTATAGTATTCGATACTATCTCTAAACTCCTACTCTCACACAATTATAGAAGGTGTAACCTCCTAACAAAGGCACCTCTTCTTTGGATTAGCTCTATTGAAGATAATTTATTGTACTTAGAATTGTGTTCCCTTCTAATTTATCCTACCTTTCCCATCTATATCTCTAATCCTACTAAATATGGGATCATTATGGTAACTATTTACTAGTCTACACCATTCAATTTCACTAACACTTTCACCAAAACCCAAAACTATTGTTTTACAAAGCCTTCTCCCTCAACCCAAACCAACCCATGTGGTTCATCAAATTAGGGCAGCCAATTTTAACACCACTCACCCAAACCTTGTTTAACTACATTAGCTTGATGTCCATGGACTATGTAGGTAGTGATTCACTTCGAAGGGTATCTTGACCACTAAAAACTAACTCCCATCCCCTTTTTATTCTCACTCATTTCCATTGCTAATAGTGCCCTCTTTCTTAGGGAATCCTGCATCAATGAAACATTAGATTATTTCTTTAACATCCCTATGTTTTAACACCATCTAATACTTCCTCTTAAGTTTTTCTCCCATTACTAGGAGAACTACATCAGCTTGAGGTCTTTTTGGACTATGTAGGTAGTACTTAATTATAGAGGTCAGCTCAGCTTCATCCTTTATTTTGTTCTACCTTCTCAACTAAAATCTCTTCCTCTACTTCTCTAAATATACCCCCACCACTTCCCTCCCTTTAGATTTTCAATCTCTTTTAACACAAGGGTTAATAGCCTTCCTCATTGGCCCCTCTTATCTCTCATAAAACCACCACCGACTCTACCTCTCTAGCCTCCTCATCACCTTTCCTTAGACATAATTCATAGCTCAATCCCTCATCCACTTTTCATGTTTTTGGTCTCTCTCCACTTATTACCAACCCTGTCCTTTATCCCCTTCAACTTATTTCACAATCCTCATCATCTTCCCTCACCCTTGGATATTTGTCATACCCTCCTTATCACTCTCTTTTTCTTACCAATTCCACATCATACTATGCATCTTGTAAGCTTTAAATTTTCTTTGTTAATGTACATTTTATTTATGTGTATCACTACTCTCTACCATGTCACCATTTTTCCCACCTTACCTATTTTCCATTCTTCTTGTTTTATTTTTTTCCATCCTTTTTGTCTACTTTTTTTCCTCCACATATAATTTCTCCCTAGGTATTTATCCTTTTATAAGTACTTCATAATTGCCTCTTTTCTTATTCTCAGTTCTTGCCTTTTGCCTTTTGTATTCCCCTTTTCCACTTTCCATCTCAGCACTCACTTGTATTTTGCATCTGTGTGAGTATCCTTCCTTTGTATCCTTGCTTCAATTCTTACTTTTTCTTCTTATCATCCTTGATCTTCATATTTTATAATCATCTCATTTCCTTTCATTATTTTCCACCATCCTCTCCCTTTTATGCATTTCCCTTCATTTTTCTCATCTTGAGGATATTCCTTGTTCTTTCAAACCTTGTTTTTCCTCCTATATGACCATGTTTGGCTCCTTCCATCCTTCTCCACCTTCATCTCTATCTATGACCTTGTTTTTTTCTATACCTATTTCTTTATCCATCTCCTAGTATACCTTAAACTCATCCCTTGTTAGAACTCCTTTATTCTCTCTCATTGGAACTCCACCTTCTCAGGCATTAGAGTACGGTCACCAGTTGAATTGTTTCTATGTACATCTCCTTGTCTACTTCCTTGTGTCCTCCATTATCTTGCCTTAATGCATGAAATATGGTTAAGTTCATTACTTTAGGTGTATCCCTTTCTTCTTCTAATGCCTCTATGTTTTGCACTCAAACCATCTTTTTTGTACCTCTCTAACTACTCCATTTACCTTACCTATCACCTTTCTCCCTTTTAAACTCTTTGCCCATGTTGACCATGTTATAGCATTAAAAGTCTTTCACTCAATCTTATTTTACTATGATATATATACAAATATTATTTCTTTATGACATAATTGGATAGAACTATGGGCTCATATGACCAACCAACAAACCTGAGCATTGCTAAGCCATTGGGAGGAAGATTCCTTCCCCACCCCCTCTAACCTTGCCCATTTTAAGCCCCTTTTACTCCAACCTTTGAATATTTTAGAATCAAAACTAAAACCACCTTCAAATGGAAGATTTGGGATACCCAAATTGATATCTTAGCTACACCCTCTCACATGCCCTAGCCTTCCAACCAATAATTTTCCTTGATTATCCCTTCTCAAAGTACATCTTCTTATGCCTTGAAATAGCCCTGGTCTTTAATTTCAATCCACAACCTACTCACTCATTTAATTAATATTATTATTTACCTAACTCAATATTCTAAAACCCCTCAGTGTCTTTCTCTAAATTCCCTCAAAACTCAATGCTTAATTATTGTATGGCCATACTAACTCAAGGATCAAGGGTTAAAATATTTATCACTTCTCATTTACCCGCTCTACTACTTTGCTTCCTTGAATTGTTGAATAATACCCTTCCATATCCTATTAATGACATTGTTTGAAGTATGCACAATATAAAATTATTTGGATGGTGATAAAATAACCCATTGGATCACCATGGAAATTTGAATAGGCCAAATTTTATAAAGCCTAGTAAATGCATATTTCTCCTCTTTTTTAAAATGGTGACTAAAATTTCATGCTTGAACTTGCTTATCCATGAATGTAAATTCCTTTTACATGGTTGATGCAATCATCTAATTGCATCTTAGGTAATCTCATCCACCATTTCCACCAAAATAATTAGAAAAATATTTGATACCCATATTTTCCACCCTTTTTGAACTTTCCTTTCTCCAATGTCCTTCAATTGGACTTAAATACATGATATCAAATTGGGGAAACCAAGTTAACCAACACACTTCACCTCAAAAGAACTACATTGAGCTTGACATTTTTTTTGGATTCCTATCCATGGAAATATGTAGGTAGAATCCACTTTCCACATAAATTTTGAGTCAACTCAACCATCCCCTTCTAACCCATACCCATCCACCCATGATTTCACCATGTCCACCTTGATGTTAATTACTTCTAACCTAGAACATTGGCATGCTTTTTAAAAACATTTGGCACCAATGACTAACCTTACCATGTTGAAATTTTTAATGTTTTCACCACCTCATGCATGACCTAACCAATTGTGTTGTTTTGTAGGAGCACTTCCTACCATGGATAATTGCAAGCAACACTGAACCTATCTAGATGACTTGAAAGGCCTAACTCAATCAATTATGACCAACATTATAGACCGGTTATCCCTATCACATGTCTTTCTAGGATAGACCTTACCAACATTGGATTATTTAATCTTTATGCAATCTTGACTATCACACTTAGTTATGTTTTGTATATCGATTTACATTTCACATGCCTAGGTACCTTGTGGCACCACCTAGTGCCTCCCCACCAACTGCTTATCAAACCTACACCCTATTTGGCCTTCCCTCATTGAATCCTGATTTTAGTGGGAAAAATTCCTCCCATAATCAGAGCACCTTAACCTTTGACCAAATGATTCAATTTTTTTTGTAGCTTGTTAACTCAAATCCGTATAAAAAAAAGGTGACAAAATGTAGACACTAAAAAACTATGCACTTGCATTTTTCAATGACTAACTACCTTAGGACCCCCCTAAAGACCTCTTAAACCTTATTTACCCTTAAAAATCCCTCTTTACTTAAATAAATCACTATTTTCCTAATCACATAATACTATTTGAAATTACTATTCACTCTCACTATTCACTTTGGGACCCACTATTATTATTCATGATGACATGGCAAGTGGCATGGAATGTGATATGGCATATGACATTTCAAGTGACATGGAAGGTTAATTGGGAGGTGATATGACAAGTGGCATGGCTTAGAAGTGATGTGGCTTGTTTTGGGACATCATACCCCATCTGGGACACTTCTCAAAGTGCTTGTTGACCTTATTTAAGCATCGCAAGGGTACCCCCTTGAAATATGTTTAATTTTACCTCAAAGGATCATTATTAAAGATTTATATTACATGAAATTAAACTCAAAAATAAGATAGCTACCTCTTTAAGATAAAGGGTACCCATTTTTGACTTCTTAATGCAAATGGGACACTCACCAACCCAAACGGGAATCCCTACCCACATCATTTTAAATAATTCATATACCACATATAAAATGGTGCCATAATTTTATTATTCATATTTTGGCATGACTCTTCACAATAAATGGTATAAATCCCCCCTTTCCTTCACCCAAAGTTAAGTTGGAAAGTGGCAAATTAGTATTTTTTGTTATTAACATTTTATTGTAGGTTTTTAGAGGAGGTTATCCACTTGAGAAGGAATTCATCCTCATCTTGAATGTGGAAACATTCAAATCATAACATATGTACTATAATCACTCCAATATTTCATCAACAACATCATCAACACCATCATCGATAACCATCTGAAAGGTAACCTCATTTGTTTATTTCATTTCAACTTATTATCTCCTTTTGCCTCTTCTCTCTTAACCTCCATACCTTTCACATTTCACCTCTTCATTTTCCAATTTTTCACTTCATTTATTTCCTTGGACATATTTACCCACTTGAACATTTTTACCTCTTTGCCATAATTTACCCAATTGACCCCTTTTACCTTTTGGCCATATTTACCAACTTGACCATTTATCACTTTTACCCTTTTCCATTATATCTTATTGATCATTTTTACCATCACCTTATTTATCATTTCAATCTTTTATCAACCTCAACCAAACCATCTTTCCCTTTTGACCATTTACCAAACCAAAACCATAACCTTGCCTCAACTAGCCCTTCAACGTTTACTTTATTTAATCATTTTATTAGAAAAGCATCCATCTTAATATTTAATTTCAGATTTGATATCATTTAAGGAAGTTATATTTCTATTTATCATTTCAATTTAGTTATCCAAATAAGGTGGATTGATAGCCTCCTAGGATGCTTTTGCTTATAGTATCTAGCTCATGCTAGGTAATCTACTTTGCTACTTATTTAAAAAACAAGTTTTCTTAGTGTTTTATTATTTCAAGTTATTCCTTCCTAGCCAAAGAGGAGTATCCACATCATCTAGATCATGTGTGCATTTTATACCAAGTTCTCATAACCATTACCCTTATTGATAGTTTCTTATTTTCATACTTACAAAAAAGCATAAAATAGAGAGAAATATCAAGAAATGATTTACATGTTCACGTGATTGATATATTTAAATTATTCATCATTATTGTAGGTTTTATCTATTTTCCCTTATATTTTTCCTCTTTTAACAAATCTATTAGGTTAGTGTTTCATTATATAGCAATCTACTTATGCATACGTATCTCAATTACTTATTCTATTTCATTCCTATATTATTATCTCATTATCTAATGAATAAATACAATGGAATGAAAATTTTAAATTAGAACTTTTAACTATTTTTACCTCAAACCCTAATTTCACACTTGGGTAAATACATGAGTGTGATTCACAATTTTTAGTATATAATTAGAACCCAATTGAGTAAAGGATGAAGCTATAAATACCATCAAATTTGTTGAAGAATCAGAAAAATGTTAAAATTTAGTTTTAGGTTTCACACCTAAATTATCTTTGGATTATAATTTTCCACAACACATAATTAAGTCACGATCAATGTATCATGACATAATATATATAGACCTTGGGGAGACCCACCTCAAAGGGCTCCCTTCAGGAAATGTTAGATGGGATTCATTGCCCCATGATCCTAATATTGGTGAGTTATGAAAAATGACACATTAATAACATCCATTATCCAATTCTAACCTAATTTATTTACACAATAGATTTTCCATAAGGGAAAATATAGCTGCATAGCCTTTTGTGAATTTCCTATATTATCCTATATGACCTAAGAATGATCACAACTCTATATTGAGTTTAGGATGTGACAACCCATAATTATAGTTATTTCATATTTTTCAACCAAAATCCCATCATTTCATACTATATGACCTAAAATGGGTAAATAATAAATACTTTTTTAGGTTGAATAGAATACATAGAGTTTTACAGTGTTCTAGCATCAGCCACAACTTACATAGGTTATCTTGAATAAATTAAAAACAACCCAATCATCTTGATATAATTTAAATAAATAATGTATGAAGTATTTAAATGCAATTAAAATATCCCTATAGAAGATGATCATTTTTCAATCCAAAAATCATTAACTTGTATGCAAATAGCTCTATTTCATTACAACTATGGTTTTACATTGGTCTTCTACTATAATTTATATCTAATGATAGATAATGAGTGCATACAGACATCTATAAATGAGATTGTGAATGGATCATTACTGTAAGCATAATTTAGTGCATATTAATCCCCATTTACTCTTATTTATCTATAGTTTTTAGGTTGCACCACCATTGGGCTACCCTTGTCTAATTTTTCCACAAGATAGATAATGATTATTTCATGCATCTAATTCAATTCAGCCTTTACCTTAATTTTCATGTTGGGTTTTAATATTTAAAGGTGATTTTTATTTGGCCATTTTCACTCATTTATCTTGATGTGAATCTACGCTACTGAATGTTCTACACCTTTTAATTATGTGAACTTTAATTAAAATACATAAAATAATTTTAGTCCTTATAAACCTCATTGTGCATCAAGTAGTCACCTAAATTTGTAATTTATGGTACTCAATTTGTCATAATATTCCATACCAATTTTTTATTGGTTCCTAGTGTATATTTTGGGTTTCACTTAGAATCAATTCTTTTAGTGTTCTATCTTTCCTGCTCTTAAATACTATGTTTTTATAGTTGTTGATATTTAGTTTGGTATATGATCTTGGCTCCAGGTTCTTTCATTTGTTACTCAAGATAAAAAATACATTAAAATATGCGTCATCATAATAATAATTAGACTCATCATGTTCCATATTATTGATATTATATCACAAGGATTTATTAAAAAACTACTCTTTTTGTTTAATTTCCATATAGTTTTTAGAGCTTCATTCATTTCCCTAGTTACTTCATCCTATGTATCACACTCTTATATACTAATGATATCCTATACTAGATGATGGCATAATAAGATGTTCATATTTTTATTATCTTAGTGTGCCAATGGGTTCCCACCTTTGAAGATAAATGTTTGAATAAAGTCTTGTTAAACCTATGACCAATTCTTCATCTACCTTATATGTTTTTAATGCATGTGCCATGCTATTGAAATAGGCACTATTTTATGTTTTGAATCATGCACACAAAATCTAGGATATACACCCTATGATGACTACACATCTACACATTTATGAATATGAATTTTTGTGTACTATCCTTCAAAAAAAAATCTCCACTAATTCATTATCATAAATGCTATCTGAAATTGAGCTCCTAGTAATTCACAATCATCTTCCCAGTGTACGTGATTTGTATTATGTACTTACCAACATGTCACAATAATATACTTCAAATAATAATTAAATGAATTGAATTTTTGATATATATGGAACATTTTACTATAGTCTACAAATAAATTGGCATAAATCCTTAGTTATATAATATTGAGGTATTTATCACTCTATAGTGAAAATCATTTTCATTGGTCTCACCTAATTATATACTCTTACCTAATTAATAACATTACTATCTAAATCCATGCTAATAAAAGATGTTACTTCCCAAGGTAGAACACCTTGATGATTGAGTTTAATGTAATCCATGCCTATCACACCTACTTGATATATGAATTCTACTTCAAATATTATTGGTAATCATACATAAGGTGATGTACACTCTCTTATATGGAACTTTGAAACTTGTTCCATTGTTATCATAGGTCTAAATAAATTTTTTAATGTTTATTATAGTAATTGTTGAGGATCAATTTCTAGATGGAAATAGTGATACTTTTTATTGCATAGTAAATTATGCCTATATTTTTTACCCACTTAGAAGTTGTTATTATCTTCTTAATCATAGGCTAAATCCATGTCTTTTGGTATGATGTATGGATTGATCTCAATGTTTTCATGGGTATAATGATTGATTTAAATAGATTTGAAATATAATCAAAAAATTAGTTTATAAACTTTGATTTCCAAATCTTTCAATTGACCAATAGGTTCTACTCTTCCATATTCTATGAGACTTAGCATTATTTGATTGTATCTAAGAGATAGTCATCAGATAGCTTACCATATGGATTGAGGAATCATATTTACTATGATTATAAAATAAAATATATAATTTTGGACCTCATATATTTATAATTCACTAACCATTAGGGAGTTAATATCCCATGGTTTCTCAGTCTCCACATACTAAACTACATTTTTAGTACACTGATGCCCTCTTTGTGCATAGTCTAAAATATTATGTAAGACATTTTTAATGTTCTAAGAGATATCCTAATTTCATAGAGTGCTTACTATCTTAAGTAGATATATAAAATAATAAACTAATATATCTTGGCTTATAATGCACATGATTCAACCATATATGTGTGTGTCAATAAATATGAAATCATAGTATGGTGTAGCTTGATAATAAATTCTATATAAAACCTAAGCTATTTTATACATAAAACCTTTTATATTCATAGGGTTAGGATATTTATCATGCTAAACCTTTATAATTTTCTAATCCTATGATATCTCTAAAACTGGTAATATTTATTCTACATGTTAGCACTGAGTGATTGTTTGTATCTATGTAGGATCACTTAGGGGTAAATTCACAAATTTTACATTTCACATAAGATTCTTTTTAAAAAAATAATAACAATAATGGACAATCTTAAGTGTGGTATTATCCTATAACTTTGTAATGGATATAATACATTTACCTCTAGGTATTAGTTGGGAAATTTTGCATGAAGTGGTTGTACTCCCCACACAAGTAGTAGATAAGAGGTCGATGCCCCAATATCATTCATATTTTTTGTGATTATCTCCATGGTATCCACCTAATTATCCTCCTCTAAATCCCCCTTATCTTTGTTTAAATATCCAACATTGATGTTTCTTCCCATCATATCCTCCTTGTCACTCTAGTAAATCCCACCTCTATTGTTGTTGAATCTCATATCTCCCATATAACCCTTATGGAGAGGATGGGGTCTATCATGTGGGTTATTTTTGAGATAATTTAGGTTTATATGATAAACTATAATTTTAAAAATTAGCAAAGCAAATACCAAATTTTTAAAGAGCTGAGTAGAGGGGGTAAATGTAGGTAAATATTTTAAATAACTAATTTAATTGATTTACCTTAAATAAAAAGTGTAAAAGATAAAATAAAATTGTCTACAATAAAATGTGCATCACTAGTGATGCTAATAATATAAAATATTAGAGCAATAGTCAAGAGTACCTTCATTATAAAATAAGAATTCCACCTGTCTCAACTCAATAGTGCAGTCATTCAGACTATAACATTGTGTGCTAATGGGAAATGACATTGTTTTATTATCCTTTGGTGAATAAGAACCCTAAAACTTATAGTATGGTTGTGGGAGATATTTTGGGTTTTGTATGTGTCCTTATGATTTTTTTATCATCATTATATGTAACTCTATGGCTAATCATTCTTCAAAACCCTATTGAATACCTACACACATGAAACAATAATGAAATAAAATGTAAAAGGAAGGGGAAAGATGTGGGTTATTGGAGGTTATGATTATAAAAAATAGAACCCCTATTATTCTAGTTATTTTATGTGTCAACCCCATTCATATGGGTCTGAAATTGAATGTAGTTCTCCCTTAAGAAATGTGCATAGTTAACATAAACAGCTTCCAAGAATGAATTTTTCTTAGGCCCTTCTTTTATCAAGTGTGTATATATATGTGTCATGATAAGTAAATATGTATAATTATTAGATATACTATTGAATTGATTTTTTTAATTATGTTCAATAGTAGTAAGTTCTATGTAAAATGCTTTTTGAAGGTATTTATATAGAATAAAATTTATTTTTAATGTGAGACACTTGTTCACAGGATGATAAGGTAAAAAGGTAGACATAATCATAAGAGGAGACCCAAAAGATGGTAAAGACATCTAATAAGTTAAAAATATGACCATTGGATAATAGCACTAAGGTTGACAATAGCACTAGGTGATCCTATTTAGGAATTCACTAATTTCACGTGCATAAAATATTGGGTTATAACTAAGATAAATAGGGTAGGAGCCCTTGTGGATGGAAAATACATGACATGAGACTAATGAGGGTGAAAAATAGAGGAAAACACCATAAATAGGATTATATTTATGTCAAAATACCAAAGTGACATGTGCGAACAAGAATCATATTCAAAACTTCCTATGAAAGAGCTATAAAAGACATACTACATTTGTTTATTTGACCAAATTAAGGTGTGTACATTTTCCCCATTTTAATCTATTAATGTAATTCAATGAAAGTACTAGAGTAAAATAAAATTAAATGTGTACCTATAAGTACGTGTGTGATAAACCCACGCACATAATAGATATGCTTTGACTCATCCTGCTCCTTGGCCAAAGAAGTGTACAAGAATTGGAATGGTGCTTGTGAAGTGAAAATCTAGAATGATGATGTCCAATATACTAATTTAGAGTATATTTACTAAATTTTGAGAAATAAATCACAATTTTCCTAGACTCTAATATGTAGTTTGAGAATATATATGTTTAGAATTCAAAATTGTTGCTTAACTTGTGTCCTACACAAACTCGTGTAATATGGGTCTAGTGAGAACTATGGATCAACCACTATAGATGACTATATAACCCTATTTAGTGAAATCCTAGTTACATCCTCAATATGGGTCTAGTGATAACTATGGACCAACCACTATAGATGACTACATAACCCTATTTGGTGCAATCCTAATTACATCTTGAGTGTAATTTGGTGATCTCAACATAGAGAATGGTATAATATGGTGAAATCCTATAGGATTAAGAATATGTGCCCTATATCATGCCCCATAACCTCATATATGAGTGATGTAGCTTTCTAACTTGTGTATTAAATTTGGATTATAAGTCAATAAATCATTAACATCATGACATATACTGTGATTTCTCATTTGAAAACTTGGAAGACCTAGAACATGTGACCTACATCAGGCAAAAAATATGATATCTAAGCAATGTATCTATATAACTTATGTAAAAAACTGTATATATATTGATGTTGTATAATGTACATGCCCCCATAGTCATAATATAGTCTACAAATGTATCAAAATCCTATGTAAAATATGAGAATCTAAACCAATATCTGATAAAACTATGGAACCCTAGAAATTTAAGTCAAACTATGTATCTATATATATAAATATCTGTGTCTAAATAAAGAAACTGTATATCTAAGCTTGAGTATTTGAGTAAATCTATGTATTTTTATATCTAATGCTGATTATCTTAATCACAATATTAGTTTGAATAGTGTATGTATGCCCCTTTTTGGTGAGAGATTCTAAGTTAGAGTAAGTATATCGAATCAAACATGATACTAGAATCCATGTTACTGAGTAGTCAATGTTCATAAGATGATTACAATACCTACTGTATTATTTATTATAGAATATTTTTTATAGATTGAGACTAAGATAAACCTATAATTTATAGCGATCTTGTTAATGAAATATGATTTTTAGCATCTACAAAGGTAGTTTGATTGGGATAAAAGTGAAATTGATATGGTGTGGAGTATACTTTAATTGAACTCCACACATAAAAATGAATTTCTAATTATAGCTATGAGTTTTGATATATCACGATTGGAATATTTTACTATTAGTTTAAAAAATGTGCATGTGGGTCCAAGCCCTAGTAGGTGGCATTTGTAAAAACATGGTTTAAATAGGCTCAATTGATTGATTTTAAAATCATTTAAATTATTAGATTTTAAGATAATTATTGCTTTGAGCCAAGTAATCATGTCAAGGAGATAAGGTGATAGTGTTACTCATTACAAGGAGGTGTAGGCATTGATTTAGAATGATGAGGAGGTTGGACTAGTAAGGAAAAGTAGTATCATTATTAGTGTTTAATACAAGGGAAAAAAGTAGAACCCTTATATGTTCTTAATGCATGTGCCATGCTATTGGAATAGGCACAATTTTATGTTTTTAATCATGCACATAATATCTAGGATATACACCCTATGAAGAATACACATCTACACATTTATGAATATTCAATTTTGTGCATTATCCTTTCAAGAAAATTCACCACTAATTCATAATCATAAATGCTATCTGAGATTTAGCTTGTAGTAATTCATAATCATCTTCTCAGTGTACGTGATTTATATTATGTACTTACCAACATGTCACAATAATATCCTTCAAATAATAATTAAATGAATTGACTTGTTGATATATATGGAACATTTTACTACAATCTACAAATAAATTGGCATAAATCCTTAGTTGTATAATATTGAGGTATTTGTCACTCTATAGTGAAAATCATTTTCATTGGTCACATCTAATGATATACTCTTACCTACTTAATAACATGATTATCTAAATCCATGCTAATAAAAGATGTTACTTCCCATGGTAGAACACCTTCATGTTTGAGTTTAATGTAATCCATGCCTATCAAAGCTACTTGAAATATCAAATCTACTTTAGATATTATTGGTAATCATACATAATGTGATGTACACTGTCTTATATGGAACTTTGAAACTTGTTTCATTGTTATGATAGGTCTAAATAAAATTTGTTATGTTTATTGTAGTTGTTGTTGAGGATCAATTTCTAGATGGAAATAGTGATACTTTTTAGTTCATTGTGTGTTATGCCTAGATTTCTTATCCACTTAGAATTTGTTATTATCTTCTTAGTCATAAGCTAAATCCATGTCTTTGCGTATGATTTATGGATTGATATCAAAATTTTCATGGGTATAATGATAGTTTTTTCCTTTGGTGTGCCTCCAACTATTTTGCATAATATTAATGGTAATTTAACCATCATAAGCCCACTTTATAATAATTAATGAAACGTAGTGCATTTAATCAATATTAATGTCATTAGATTTGAAATATACTCAAAATACTAGGTTAGAAACTTTGATTTCCAAATCTTTCAATTGACCAATAGGTTCTACTCTTTCATATTTTATGAGACTTAACATTACATAATTGTATCTAAGATCTAGTCATCCAATAGCTTTGCATATGGATCGAGGAATCATATTTACTATGATTCTAAAATAAAATATAACATTTGGGACCTCATATATTGATAATTCACTAACCATTAGGGAGTTAGTATCCCATGGTTTCTTAGTATTCACGTACTAAACTACATTTTTAGTATATTGATGCCCTCTTAGTGCATATTCTAAAAAATTATGTAAGACATTTTTAATGTTATAAGAGATATCCTTCTTTCATATAGTGCTTACTAGATTAAGTAGATATAAAAAATAAGAAACTAATATATCTTGCCTTATAATGCACATGATTCAACCATACATGTGTGTGCTAATAAATATGAAATCACTATATGGTGTAGCTTGATAATAAATTCTATATAAAACCAAAGCTATTTGATACATAAAACCTTTTATCTTAATAGGTTTAGGATATTTATCATGCTAAACCTTTCTAATTTTCTAATCCTATGATATCTCTAAAGGTGGTAACACTTATTCTACATGTTAGCACTGAGTGATCGTTTGTATGTATGTAGGATTCCTTAGGTGTAAATTCATGAAGTTACATTTCATATAAGATTCTCTTTTTTTTTTCTAATACTAGAAAATCTTTAGTGTGGTATTATCCTAGAAATTTGTAATGGATATAATACATTTACCTCTAGGTATTAGTTGGGAAATTTTGCATGAAGTGGTTGTACTCCCCACACAAGTAGTAAACAAGAGGTTCATGCCCCTTTATCATTCATATTGTTTGTGATTACCTCCATGGTATCCACCTCATTATCCTCCTCTAAATCCCCCTTATCTTTTTTAAAATATACAACATTGATGTTTCTTCCCATCATATCCTCCTTGTCACTCTAGTAAACCCCACCTCTATTGTTGTTGAATCTCATATCTCCCATATAACCCTTGTGGAGAAGATGAGGTCTATCATGTGGGTTATTTTTGAGATAATTTAGTTTTCTATGATGTTTTATCATTTTAAAAATTATAAAATCAAATACCCAATTTTTAAAGAGCTAAGTAGAGGGGGTAAATGCAGGTAAAAATTTTAAATAACTAATTTAATTGATTTACGTTAAATAAAAAGTGTAAAAGATAAAATAAAATTATCTAGAATAAAATGTGCATCACTATTGATGTTAATAATATAAAATATTAGAGGAATAGTGAAGAGTATCTTCATTATAAAATAGGAATTTCACCTGTCTCAAGTCAATAGTGTAGTCATTGTAGACTATAACATTGTGTGTTAATGGAAAAGGGAACTGTTCTATTATCCTTTGGTGGATAAGAACCATATAAATTATAGTATGGTTTTGGGAGATATTTTGGGTTCTCTATATGTCCTTATGATTTTTTTTATCATCATTCTATGTAACTCTATGGCTGATCATTCTTCAAAACCCTATTGAATACCTACACACATGAAATAACAATGAAATAAAATGTAAAAAGAAGGGGAAAGAGGTGGGTTGTTGGATGTACGATTATAATAAATAGAACCCCTATTATTATAATTATTTTCTACTTAAAACCCAATCATATGGGTCTCAATTTTGAATGTATTTATCCCTTAAAAAATATGCATAATTAGCATGCACAGTATCCAAGAATGAATTTTTATTAGGCCCTTATTTTATCAAGTGTGTATATATATGTGTGATGCTATGTCAATATGTATAATTATTATATATAATATTGAATTTTTTTTATAATTATGTTCAACAATAGTAAGTTCTAAGTAAAATTCTTTCTGAAAGCTTTTAAATAGAATAAAATTTATTTTTAATGTGAGACACTTGTTCACAAAATGATAAGGTAAAAAGGTAGACATAATCATAAGAGGAGACCCAAAGGATGGTAAATACCTAGAATAAGTTTAAAATATGACCATTGGATAATATAATTGAGGTCAACAATAGCACTAGGTGATCCTATTTAGGAATACACTAATTTCATGTGCACAAATGATTGGGTTATAACTAAGATAAATAGGGTAGGAGCCCTTATGGCTGGAAAAGACATGACATGAGACTAGTGAGGGTGATAAATAGGGTAAAACACCATAAATAGGAATATATTGATTTCAAAATACCAAAGTGACATGTGCAAACAAAAATCATATTCAAAACTTCATATGAAAGAGATATAAAAGACATAGTACATGTGTTTATTTGACCAAATTAGGGTGTGTATATTTTCCCCATTTTAATCTAGTAATGTAATGGAATGAAAGTAATAGAGTAAAATAAAATAAAATGTGTACCTATAAGTGCTTTTGTGATCAACCCATGCACATAATATATATTCTTTGACTCATTCCACTCCTTGGCCAAAGAAGTGTACAAGAATTGGAATGATGCTTGTGAAGTGAAAATATATAATGTTGATGTCCCATATACTAATTTAGAGTAATAAATTAAATTTTCAGAAATAAATTCCAATTTTCCCACACTCTGATATGTAGTTTGAGAATATATTTGTTTAGAGTTCAAAATTATTGCATAACTTGTGTCCTACATAAACTGGTATAATTTGGGTCTGGTGAGAACTATGGATCAACCACTATATATGACTATATAACCCTATTTATTGAAATCCTCATTACATCCTAATAATAATTTGGTGATCTAAATATAAAGAATGGTATAATATGGTCAAATCCTATACGATTAAGAATATGTGCCCTATATCATGCCCCCTAACCTCATATATGAGTGATGTAGCTTTCTAACTTGTGTATTAAATTTGGATTATAAGTCAATAAATCACAAATGTCATGACATATACTATAAATTTTCATTTGAAAAACCTTGAAGACCAAGAACATGTGACCCACATCAGGCCAAAAATCTGATATCTAAACAATGTATCTATATACCTGTGCAAAAAAATTGTATATATATTCATGTTGTATAATGTACATACCCCAATAGTCATAATATAGTTTAAAAATGTATAAAAATCCTATGTAAAATATGAGAATCTGAACCAATATCTAATAAAATCATGGAACCCTAGAAATTTAATTCAAACTATGTATTTATATATATAAATGTCTGTGTCTAAATAAAGAAACTATGTATCCAAGCTTGAATATTTGAGTAAATCTATGTATTTTTATATCTAATCCTAATTATCTTAGTCAAAATATTAGTGTGAATAGTGTATGTATGCCCCCTTTTGGTGAGATATTCTAAATTAGATTAATTATATCGAATCAAACGTGATATTGAATCCATGTTACTGAGTAGTTAGTGTTGATAAGATGCTTACAAGATTGATTGTAAATTATTATATAATAAATTTTTATAGATTGAGACTAAGATAAATGTATAATTTATAGTGAGCTTGTTAATGCAATATGATTTTTAGCATCTAAAAAGGTAATTTGATTTGGATAAAAGTGAAATTGATATGGTGTGGATTATACTTTAATTGAGCTCCACACATAAAAACTGAATTGCTAATTATAGCTATGAGTTTTGAGATATCGTGATTGGAAGATTTTGGAATTAGTTAAAAAAATGTGCATGTGGGTCCAAGCCCAATTATGTGGCATTTTTTTAAAAATTGTTTAAATAGGCTCAATCGATTGATTTTAAAATCATTTAAATTATTAGATTTTGAGATAATTATTTCTCTGAGCCAAGTAATCATGTCAAGGAGATAAGGAGATAGTTTAACTCATTATAAAGAGGTGTAGACATTGATTCAGGATGATGAGGAGGTTGTACTGGTAAGGAAAACTAGAATCCTTATTAGTTTTAGGGATGGCCAAAGGATGGGTTCCATTGAGGCAAATTCAGGTGAGTTGTTGGCTTCATAATCAATGGAGTAGTATTTTGAGAGATTCTAGTATGAATATGTTACATGAAATTTCATTGTAATGCAATATTTATGCCATATACCATGTGTGTAGGTGAGGATTACTCAAGTTGTGATGATGTTGGGAAGCAGAGCAAGACATATGGTGATTAAGTTGGCCTAGCTTGTAGTGATAGAGAGATGTAGTGATAAAGGTATAAAATGTGGATGATGTGAGGGCCATAGATGCTGACATATTATGGTGGGGATGATATATATTGGTGATTTTATTTTGAAGAGATGGGTTCATTATGGAGGATGTGTTATATCCATTTCCACTTAGAGTAGTTGGAGGTATGTTGTTATTGTAAATTTGAATGCTTGTATTTTTTAGTATGAACTTATTGAGTAAATGTCTAATTTATTACATTGGTGTGTTTAGGTTCAATATATGGTGAATAATAGGATACTATAATTAAGGAATCATTATGAGAGCTTATATGGGACACTCTTGATGATGTCATGGATGATGCGCTAGTAGAGAAGGATATATAGGTTCTAAGTATCCATGCACATTTCTTTGATCATGTGGACATTTCCACCACAACATATAGGTAGGTAGAAATGGAAAAATATGATGCACATGTAGAGTTGCAGATGTGTGTTATACCCATAACTAATAGTTTGGGTGTGGTAGGTAGTATTATAATATATGATTATACTAATTTTTATTGTGATCATGTGGAGGTGATGGTTGAGATAGCAGTGTTACAATATGGAAAGTGCAGGCATATGTCTCAATTTGGGTCTATAGGGTATGTGAGAGCATTGACCTATAATGTGTATTCATAAAAGAGTGAAGGTGTTGAGGTTAGTCATGGTGACCAAGATCCTATTATTACGTGATTATGCAAAATTATATGGAAACTTTTTTGAGTTACGTGTGCACACACACACACACACAAATATATATACATACACATATATATATATACATGGACATCATGTTAAGTCATATTTTGATTTTGGCTTTATTTATCTGAGTATATGTTTGATTATATTGGTGGCTTAATTGTTGATATGGAAATGTGTCGTTTAAATGCAAATGTGTATGATTTATTAGATAATGATAATTTATTTTATTTGTCTATAGATGTGTAGTAGATATTGATATTGGATTGGAAATGTTAGTTTTTATAATTTATGTCATAGAAGTACCATATTAGACGTTAGTATTGATCATGTGACTGTAGTATGCACTATCCAAATATTTATGGAAGAGTAAACAAGTGACCACACTATTCATGTTATGTAGGTGTAAAAATAGACTTAGTAACTAAGATTGATCATAGTGTACTTTGGTATCTATATTTTTATAATATATACGAAACAACTTAATTGGATATTGTACTAAAACTATACTCTATTATGCATTATATCTTTCAAATATCTTAGTTGGTTATTTTATTGATTATATGTTATGATCTATATGGTATCTACTATATATCCTAATTGAGTGTCATATTAAAACTATGGTTGAGTTGTTTTCCCTTTTGTCGACATGTTGATATAATTAGGTTGATCTCTTTGAACTAGTTTCCATCTGTGCTAAATTTATGGTGCATGAGATATCACATAAGTAGGTGTCCTAGAAACACAATGATTAACTAATAGAATATTTTAAGGAACATCTTAGGATAACTAAGTCATAGAGGAGTGCAATAAAGGAGAATGTGGATAAGGATATCTCAATGCCCCTTATGTAAATTCTATAATGCCTCTATCAGCATACTAGTCAATATAATCTCTGAGTGCACAACAATTATTATCCAAAGGTAGATTGACTCTATGTTAATTTAAATATGGTTTATATATTATTTTGTGTGAATGATGTGATTCATGATGATTATTAGGAGTAAGTGTGATCATCCTCCTATCTAATAATGTAAATAAGATATTATGAGGCCTATTTCTATTTGAATAAAATTGTATAGTCTATTTAATGGTGTCATGTGCCATACTCATTGTGGGAGATGTTATATGAAGTGGATATTTACATTTTGGGAATACCTTTATTGGTGGTTTATGTTCCACTTTTTCCTTAGGCATAGGTGTATTAGATGTTTACATCATATTGGATGACTATGTTTGTGAGAGATCTAAATCAAAATATACCTCCAATGTATCTAAACTAGTCCCAAATTATTATCTAATGTAATATTTGTATGAAATTCATGCCAAAATGATCTATATGTATCATCTAAAAATTAATACTTAAGAGGGAAAATGAGACCTATAGTAAATATGTATTTTATCTCTAAAACTATCTGGTAGTAGATCAACTACCACATAAATTATTTGAATTGAAAAATGTAATCACTTAATGGTTCTACCTTACCATAGTATAGTGAAGGAAACCTCTCATATGTGAATGTATGTCCATTATTATGGATATAATGCATGATAAAGATGTCTTCTAAAAAATAATATGTATGTAGTGAACCACTTGGGAGTGAATGATGGAACCAATTTAATGCCTCATTCTCTAAACTCTTATGAAATAACTATAGGAGATTCAAACTACTAGCGGTATGTGCCATAGCCTTTATAAAAGATTTTAGATACAATTATGGATATCCATGTCCATTTAATTTAGGTATTATTGGTATTTGATACTTATTTTTTAGTGTTGCATTGATGGTTGTACATGGGATAGGATTTCTATGGATAACATTAGAATCAACCCTAGAATAGTATGCATTACTTTCCAAGGTGAGATAATGTACTTTTTATTTTAAATTACACACAACATGCATCAATGATATTAGCCCTTTAGAAGGTATATTAACCTCATTAGGATTTTAATTTAATCATTGAATCTTGTTGTTACTTTTAGCCATTGGTACACTATTTGTGGAACATTATTAGAGATATTGGCTTGGTTCACCATAACCTTTTGAGGTGTGATAGTGTAATCCTAGTGAGAGGTAAACTAGTTATCACTCATTTAGAGGTTAGGATGAGAAACAAGTTATATTTTAGTAAGGAGTGTTGTCGGAGATTAATTGGTATCTCTTAAGTTATTAATTAGTAATGAACTATCACATTCTAATGGAATATAATATATATAATTATCATTTGAATGTAACTATTTAAAATAAGAACATGAGTATAAGTTTTTACATTTTAATATAAATACATATTATTATTTGAATTTACATTTAATAAGAAATCAATTTTGACCTGATAGATGGGTGGAGTAAAGAGATGAATATGACGAATAGACTCAATTTATTCTTCACTAGAATAATAAAAATCATTCTTATTCAAAGTTTCATCAAAATTAGAACTAATTCCATGTGTATATTTAAGAGAATATGGATTGTCATTTTCATGTTTAGTAAGAGGAGTAGAAGAAGATTTTAACTTTTTACTACTATGCAACATATAATCATGTGTAGGTGAAATACAATACTAATTATGAGTGGAATGCACATGTTATCATGATTTTTAATAATGGAGTCAAGGGTAGAAAAAATAACAATCATTTTAGAGCTATTTTAATTATCTAAATTTTTCATGGAATCAATATGTTGAGCTTGAAAGGTAAAAAAAAGTGACAACATAATATAATATACATTATTTTGTAAATTTGTAAAACATGTAATATCAGTTGTATATGCCTTTTTGAATTGAATTGAGAAAGGTGAAGAAGACACATTTCCCTTTTTCATGTTAGGAACGTAATGTGAAGGAATAATATTACTTGAATCATGAAAAAGTAGATTGATTTTATTTAACTTATATTATTTTAATTTGAATAAATATGTGGCAAAAGGGGATGATAAGATAGGAATTTGTTTAAACAAAATAACACCTATAAGGGGCTATTTTGGCCTTATGTTGCTCATTTGATTTTGAGAAGTGGGGGAGGAAAGAGGAGTAGGAGGAGAAGATTCATCAAAGATATTCTCTTAATCATTTTCATTATCATGATCATAACAATAATCATATCCACCATTACAATAATAATAATCATCATCACTATAAATAAAATCATGTTCATTATCATGGGATAGTGTACAATTCTAAAAATTAGTCCATTCAATTTTTAGATATGAGAAAAGTTTAAAAATTGATCAACTAGGTGATAGTGAAGAGGTTACCTAGAGGTCATCTTAAACATACCATAAACTATAATGTAAATAATGAAAAATAAGGAAAAAATGGGTATAAGACAATTCAACATAAATGAAATTGAAAATATGCTAAATATTCAGCCCAATGTATAGAAAATTATAAGTTGCCCTCAAACCCTATGAGATAATATTTGGATGTGTGAGGACCTAGTATGTGGATCTAGGGTTTGGAGAGTTTATAGACAAAATTTTCACTATTAAATCACTAAAAACCATAATAGAGGATTGAAATGGATTGTTTAGGATGTGAATAAAAAATAAATAAAAATATGAATTTAATAAAAAATAATTATTTACATAAAAATGGAGAAGGCAAATCCTAGGAGGGAATTAAGGTGGTCAAGAAATATTCAATGTAATTTGGTTTCACCAAATGTTTTATATTTTTATGAATTAACAAAGCAAACCCTATATTAATAAACAGATGAGTAAAGAGGGTAAATTTAGTTAAATTTTTTAAATAGCTAATTTAATTGATTTACCCTATATATCAATTGTAAAGGAGAACATCAACTTATCTAGAAGAAAATACACGTCACTAGATAATGGTAATGTTGTAAAATATCATATGAGTAATAAGGAATACCTTCATTATAAAATTTTAATTCCACTTGGCTCAAGTAAATGGCATGGTCAGTTAGACGATAACATGGTATGCTAATGACAAAGGGAATTGTGTTATTGTCCTTTAGTGGGTAAGAGCCTTGAAACTTATATGATGGATTTGGGAGGTCTTATAAGTTCTATATGTGTCCATATGAATTTATGATCATCATTATATGTTGTTATATGGATGTTCCTTCTTCAAAACCTTGATGAATGCCTACACACATGAAATAATAATGGAATCAAATGTAAAACATAAGGTAAATAGGTGGATCATTGGATGTTATGAAAATAAAAAAGAAACCCTATTTTTATATTTGTTTCCAACATTAAACCCAATGATAAGATTCTTAGATCAAATTTTGTTCTCCTTTAGGTAAAGTGAGTATTCGATGTGCATGGTATGTAATATTATATTTTACTTGGGTCATTATTTAATCAATCATGTAGATATATGTGTGATATTGAGTAAATATGTAGAATGTTGAGCTATAGTATTGGCTTATTTTTTTTTAATTATGTGGAAAATTAGTAAGTGTTATTTAGAATGCCTTGTGAAGATCTATATATAGAATAAATTTTATTTTGAATGTGGGACACTTGTTCATAGGCCAATAAGGTAAAAATATAAATGTAATCATAAGAGGAGATTGAAAGGAGGGTAAGGACCTGAAATATGTTAAAAACATGACTTTTGTATAATTTATTTGAAATGGAAAATAATGTCGGGTACTCTTGTCCAAGACTATGCTATTATCCTATTTTTAAAAAAAACTAGATTATAACTGAGATAAACATGTTAGGGGCCCTTGTGGCTAGAAAAGGGCATGGCATTGAACTATTGAGAGAATAAAATAAGGAAAATAAGTCATAATGAGGACCATATTTACTTAATAATACCAAAGTGACATGTCTGAACAAGACTCTAATTCATCATTAAGAACTTCTTATGAAAGAGATATAAAAGACATAGTACTTGTGTTTGCTTGACCAATTTATGTCATGTACACATGAATACTAATAGTAAGGAGATGATATCTTCCATAATTTTTGGTATTAAAAATAATTTGGTTTAAATATTACTAAATAATGAGGCACTACTAAATCACAATGGTTATTTTTATATCTGGACTTTGAATCCTAGGTTTCACAATAGACATCTATTGTGCATCTACTGAGAAGATATTTTTAGTGATGTCTTCTTTCAAATATATATATATATATATATATATATATATATATATCATAATTATTTTACAACATAATAAATTATAATATAAAATTTATGAATTTCTATTATATTTCTAAAGAGATTACATTTTATAGTCAAATGTCCTACTACCCAACAAATATCATATAATAATGTTTTGAATTTTAGGAAGTCTTTGCTATGGTATCCATCTTTTTCACACTCAATACACCACAATCCTAACTTGGGATGATTATTTTCATGAAACTCATCCATATTACTCAAAATAACATCTATCATTACCCTAGCATTTGTAGTAGAATGTGGACTTTCCCCATAGTCTTTTATCTAATCAACCCGTTTCAAGTGAACTAAGCTTGATAAATGGAAAACCTTATCCAAGGTTATATACCCTTTACAAACCATGTAGAATTATCTATATCTTGAAATAATATATATACTATTTTCATTATATCAAACATTTTATGATCATAGTCCCATACTGATTATCCATATTTTTGATTAATTTCATTACAATATTATATTGTTCAACTTGTATATTTATTCATTTTAAATTTTCCTAGTAGATGGTATTTTACATCCTAAAATATTAGTCTAGAAAAATACCTTTTTATATAAAATCTAGTGTTATTATTATTAGGTCTATTATGAGTTCACACTTCTTCACATAATCTAAAGTTACATTTTTTATCTACCATTTCATTTTTAATGTTAACAAATACTACTATGGGTTAGTAGACCTATCATAAAATTCCAAAGTGATAAAAAAATCCTACATTAAGAGCCATCCTTCATGTGTTTACTAGTTAAAACTAGAGGATATTGTGGAATATAATTAGATAGTGTCTTAAGATTTAATATAACCGAAAATATAGCCTCAATCAATTTATTCATACCCAACACTTTCTTTGTGTCTTCACTATATCTCTCAAATTTATCTATAATAAATATGAATCACGTATTATTTTTACTAGGTTCTACACATTTTATTCTTATTAATGTTGATAAGGTAAATATAGGAGATGTGTAACCTTTAAATGAATTATCCATTTTTGTGAATTATGGTTCATTCAAACTTGAACTACCACTAATCCTATGACTTAACATAATTTATTAAAAGTGTTTTCCTTCAATTCTTTAAAAATATCCTTGATTGTAATTGGGGTATAAAATTACCTTCTAACTAATATAATCACTCCTCTTTTCTCTTTCCACTCTCTTCCATCTCTTATGCATCCCTTTTCTAATATTTAACCATTTTTATGCTCTCATATTCACCTTTTATTATTTTGGGTCCTCTCATTTCCTCATCTTCATCCTTTTCATAATCTTTATCTTTCCTTGAGCTCCCATTCCTCCTTTATATTCTAAACTCTCTACTCTACTCCTACTCATAACTACATTAGGATTATTTTGTTTATTCTATCTTATCTATTCTCTAGGTCTCATTCTTGTCCCAAAATTCACTTTTAATTTTGATTCTTTGTGCCCTCCATATTATAGGTTTAGGTTTAGGTTTCCTTTCTCAATTATTCATCATTTGATTCATTATTGCACATATACCATTGATGCCCAAAGTGGGTACTCCATGTTATATACAATAGGCAACATGACCTTTTCCATGACCAATATTTTTAGTATGATATATAGTCAATACATATTTTTTACCTTCATATCTATTACAAAAAAACATGATATCTTCAAATAAGATATACCCTTCCATGAAAAAATTAGTAAGATCTCATTCAATGGTAGTCTTTAGACAATGATATATTGTATTTGTCCAATTAGTGTCCATATTTCATAGTTTTTCTATATTGTACCCATTATGAAAAAAATTATTTGTCTCTTAGCTTGTAGCAATAGTACCAAATTATCAACAACCATGTGTTTAAAAATATACGCAATTGCGACCTAACGATTTATTATATTTGTCCATGTATATTCCCACTTATGATGTCTCTCACATAGCTTCCTATCTATTTTTCCTCCTCTTATTATTTATTTAAAAATTCTCTCATAAAAACATTATTCCAAATCACTATATACATGTAGCCATCTTAGCATGTATCAATTATCCATGCTCACCACACCATAATTAGCATAGGTTCTAGGAAAAAACATCAGATAATGCTAATTTGAATTTTTTTTATGTAGTGCAATATAAAATAAAATCAAAGAATCTATGACAAAAAATAAAGTGAAAGAGGTGTAGTGTTTTAAATAAATATCATGATTAAAATTATTGATTTACCTAAAACATTAAGTATTTACAATGATTAATAACTTTCAAGAAATCAGTACATAATTGTGCAAAGGAACATGTGTAGATATAAATAAGAACCATTATTGAATATTTATATTGAAATATATATTTTATAAACATTTTAAAATAAAAATGAATGTTATATATAGATATATATATATATATATATATATATATATATATATCACTTTATATTATATCCTTTCACTACAAATAAAAAAGATACTCTTCACATTAGGTAGACTTTTAAAGTTCACATACATGACAAATACATCAGGAAGAATATAAAAAGTACAAAATAGTGTATATCACACATATTTAAAATAATTATACTCTATAATTTTATATCCATGATTGAGTAATTAACAACAAAAAAATCATACCTATCAATCAAATTCACCCTCTAACCAATGACAACAACCATGGTGAGGGAATCAACCTTGGCTCAAACAAAAAATTATCTTTCAGTAACTTCCACAAACCCACATATACAAATATTAGTAATAATTTATAAAAACTCAAAATATACATCTACCTCCACCAATATCCTATAAAATTCCTTCCCAACTTGCACCAAATCCCAAAAATAAGGTAATACAATAAACATATAATAATGATGTGATAACTTAGCCCACTTGTTCAGTAGAAGTTGACAATGTTAAAATTTAGTAAAGATTATTCCAAATATAAATCCTCCCATAATAATAGAGTATATGTAATATATATAAAATATAAAAAATAACCCAAAAAAATCCATTAATAGTTTTGATCCTAAACCAAGCAATCTACCGAATAGGTAGAACCAACTAGTCTTTTTTTGGAGAGACTCAATCAGTAAAATTAAGAACCATAATAAGAATTTAGTTTTTTTGGTAAAATGAAAAATGTGTGCGTAAAAATACCCTTATTATAATAAATTAAGTATTTAATCATTTATATCAATGTTATCAAATAACTCTACCTTAATAAACTTGTCAAAAAAGAAAGGATCCCAAGATTGTCCCAATGGTTGGACAATATTGGGATAACATGTTGAGAAAAATCATCCCAAAAAAGTATCATACAATAAACTTGGTTGTGTATGTTTACATAAATTTAACCCTCATTAAAAATACCTTTATTAATTTAGGATCATATTTTGATGTCATTACTAAAGAAACCATGTGAAAACTAAAACTTACATGACGTTGATAGGCATCCATTGTTTTACAAATGATTGACTGTTCAACTTTAAAACATGAGGGAGTCAAAGAATAAATTTTTATAACAATAGAATCATGTAAATATCCCATCAATTTTTTGATATTAAAAACCAAATAAAACCTTAGCAGATACCTTTTGATCTTAGGTAGACCTTGGTTGGCTACAACTAATGCATTAATTAGTTACATGTATAAGATGATGCTCATTTCTAATTAAAACACCATAAATAAAATTATTTTGTATCCACCTAATTAACCTTAATTTAATGGATAGGATGATGAGCATGTTTGCTTAAAACCTTTCTTACCATAAAATACAACCCTTTATTTTAAGAACACGAGGATGACAATCAATTCCAATGCCATGAAAAACATGTACATCGTATATCGACATACTAATAACATTATTGCATTCATGCATTTGACCATTTATAATACTTTCCCTAAATAAGATTCCTTATGCATAAAATAGGATATTAGGTCTTTTCATCATCTCCTACCACATAATTTTTGAATTGGCACTCTTATGGAAAATGTCAAATCGATGAAAATCTTATCAAAACAAGTGGATATGCTATAGTTAATTAACCTTAATATAAAAAAATTGGATTCTTAGAAATAAAACCAGATATTAACCATGTTAAATAAATAAAATAATGGGGTATATTAATCCTACATACAAAAATGTTTTGTATTTCAAATTTTAAATTTTCCTAGACACTAGACTTTAGAGTGATTTGAGATTGTCTAATGGGTTTGTGATCTTCATTAACACACACAAAAATGATTATATATATATATATATATATATAAGTACACACACACACACACACACACACACACACACACACACACTATATATATATATATATATATATATATATATATATATATATATATATATATATATATATATATATATATAAGTACACACACACACACACACACACACACACACACACACACACACACACACAAATATGTTGCTATGATTTGTATATGCATATGTTAAAGATGTGTTCACTAGAGTGTTGCATGGGCTTTAGTTGGAGTTTAAGTTAGAGTAGAAACTAAAAGTGTAGCTCCACTTCCATAAGATTGCTTCTTCTTCACCTCATTACCCTTGTAAACTTTATGTTCTACCTCTTGTTTCTAATGAATGATGACCAAGTTAAACAGTGAAGGTCATTATATTCTTTTAGTTAGTCTTATGAGTCTTTCATTTTCATTATTTGTATCTTGTAACTTACCATTAAAGATCTCCACCTTGGTCACCTTCCTTCTGACCCTGCTTAACTCTGCTTCTATGGTCTCCACTGTTAAACCATCTATGATTTTTTTGAAATCATTAGTGGTATCCTATATAATTTTGCTAAAATTGATTCTACTGACCAATTTTCCTATAGAATACTTTGATTTACATAGATTTAATTCATTCATAATATGAAGGAGTTAGATATCATGAGATTGATATTTTATCATTAAGACAAAAACAACCTTAAACCAATCCTTGGCCCCTTTATGTCTAATGACCACCAAGTTTATGGCATTAAATGCCTAAAATGTGGTCATAAGATTTACATCGATATATAATGAGTTCCCTGAGTAGGCAACTAACATCTTGATCCTGGTACTATCCTGGCTAATGAGCCACAAAGTTGATTAATTTGGCCCATATGAGGTGTCATCTTTGCTGTCATGAATTTCATGGCTTCAAGAGAATTATAACATTTAAAAGCAACCTCCATTACCTCAACTTCATTGATTGTAAGAATGTGCACTATACTAGACTTTTCATTAATTTATTCAATCTATGCCTATAATTCCTGCATTTCTTCCTTGAGCTCCTGGTGTGTTATCTTTATGCCTTCATGGATGGCCACTACTACATCCTTATGTGCCTAAGCCAAGTTTGAAATGTTTTATTCATATATAGATTCCCCTAGCTACCTTTTATTCTTGATACTTAAGGAGAACACTAGTTTTTACTCATTAATAATGATGTTGGAACCATAGTCATCTTCTATTTTCCTCTTATTAAATCTTTAGATGGAACCAATTGAGGGGTCAAAAAAGGTAGACATGAAGGGGAGCTTGGTGACCTTATAAGTAGGAATTTTATGCCTCAAATCCATATCTAAAGGTGGAATATTAAGAGTTACATTGGTAATAGTGATCACAATTTTTTGTTCAACCTCTTCATCCTTCTTCTTATTGGGCCTAGTCAATATATCAAGCAAGGAAGACCATATGATCTTGGACCAGTCTACTCCTCCAAACTAAGGAAGTGGATGGACTACAAATACATGGGATTTTTCCTTCCTTCCCTTTCTTGTGTTGGTTATTGTAGTTTTTTCAATAGAATTGGAAGTGGGGAGTGCAAGGGAGAGTTGTGTGTATTAGACTTGAAGTTGGGGGCTAGCCAAGGTAGTTTTTACCTTCTTAGTTACCTTTTTTTTTTAAGTCTCACAAAAAAATTACCAACAAGGATAGAGGGAATGTATAAGGGAAATTGTGTCATAGTGATGGTGGAGGGAACAATGGTGATTGTATAGATAGAATATATGGAGTCACAGATAGAATTAAACAAGAGGGTGGATGTAGTAGAAGGTGTGAGTGCTTCTACAAAATAAATAGATATTGAGTCAATAATGGAAATTGAAGGCAAAGGAAAAGTAAAAAATTCCTAATCACCTTGAAGTTATAATTTAATGGGGGCCTCTTTAAGACATAGATCCTTAGCTTCTTCTAATTTAGCCTCCTCATCTGAATCATCCACTAGGTCCTTGATAATCATCTCATCTCTCCCTAATTACTACAAGCTTGGAGGTGGGATGGGCAAGCCTTGAGATATATAAATTGTGGGGATCCCTAAAAGGGTCCTTACATTCTTGGTATAAACCAAGGGGGTCCTTCCATTAATGAGAGAATAATGAGAGGAAGATGTTGCTTGTGTGGTCGCTACCCTAATAGATGAAATTGTAAAGACACTAAGGGTAGTCATTTGTGTCTGAATGGTGCTAGAAATACGTCTATCCTCCTCATTAGAATATAAAATAATGTGATCTCCTCTTTCTCCTTCATTTAGTATACTCGACTTGGGGAGCTTAGTTTCCCTCTTGACTATTTTCAACTTCAATTTCAATGGAATTCCCTAAGACAAGGAAGCTTCCTACCCTCTAGACTACCTACTCTAAAAGTTTGAATGTTTCCACCCTTTAAAAAGGGATCCTTGAATATCTAATTCACTAGTAGAGATGTTCGGATCTATTTGGATCATCCTTAAATAGTCCTCTTGTGACCCAACAATTTGTGATATCTCTATCACTTCTCCATCTGATGCAACTTTTAAGAATAGGAATTCATAATAGTTGGTTTATGGTAGTAAGGGATGTTAAATCTATGAATGTGTTGTTAGATATGCCCATGGGGGTCCCAATATATTCATGGAATTATAGGGAATCCATATCAGTTACACTTTGATATAACATTACCAAGATGTTTCCTCATGGAATATGTCATTTCGGTAATAGTAATAAGGCTCCAAAAAAATAAGGATTTATTCTACCTAACTAAATCTTCTTTAGTGCTACTCCATAATTAGAAAGTGATCTCTTATTCTTCCAACTTATCGAGTACATACTCAGTGAGACATATGGGTTCCACCTTGTTCCACCAAATTATAATGACTATAAAGTCTAGGTATAAGTAATCACCCTTAACAATCAAATTATTTGAAATATTTTCTCCAATATGAGGCATGGGAGAGCCATAGATGGTTTTTAAAATCTGTGGATATACATCCTCATAGATTCTGACCATGTGCTTGTAGCAAGAGTATATGTGTATGAATTGATAACGGTCATAGATTCTATTTGTTATGAAATATATAGTCAAAGTCCATAGATTTCCCAAGTCTTTATAAAATGTCACCATTACTATGTTGAATAGATATGACATCATGAAAAAGTATCTTGTAAGGAGGGGACACTTATCTTTGTGCAAAATCTATTCTCTCAACCTTGAACTAATCACCTCCCCCAAGGCATAGGTATCATCATGAGATAACATCATATATAGTAAATAAACCCAATCCAAATTTTTGAAATGGATGTTTGACATCCCATATAACCTATTGAGAAGAGCCATACATATTCAAACTCCCATTATAAATTTGTCTATTTGGATGGTTCCCTTTGAATTTGTTCCTTGTTAGGGGATAGTCTAGCCTAGGAGCAACCACAAAGAGAGTACCTTTGTAATCAAGGTTTCCTCTTTGAATTATACGCAGGTATGTTTTTCATTATATGAATGATGCTAAGAGACATATATCTATGAAAATCATCCTTGGATATACACATGATTATTGTGTCACTATAAGAGTGAAATAGGTACATGTATTGTGATATCTTACCAGCAAAGAATAAACCTCTGAGAAGGTAAATACATGGCATGACCTCTAGTTTTTATATTGCATAATGTAATCTTTAACACTTGTAATATAATAGTTATTGAACAAAAAAATTCTCTGATAGCACTATCTCATTATCCAATGAAACATATCAACTTAATCAATTGCATCCCAAAGTTGTGAATAATTATGATACTTGTTTTCAAATACCCCTAGGTTAAATATGGTGTCTCTAAATTATATAAAGTGTTTGATTGAGAATATAGAAGGGGGATTGGTTCCTCATGATGACCTTGATGCGGAGGCCATATATAGATATTAGTGCATATATCTTGTTTAATGTGTTGTGCATTATGTATACCTATATATTAATGTAGTTGATTTGGCTCTAGATTGATTGTTGTTCATTATATACTCTTTAAAGTATAAATAGGGATCTTGTTTACTTTTTGGAGGCAAGGATGATTTGATCACAAGATAGCTCTAACCTTAATGATTTTTTCAATGGCTACATATAATATATATATATATATATATATATATATATATATATAAGATCTTGCATTGAATACGAGTTCATGTGATATTAAATATGCAATATTAACTTTTCAAAATTGTTAGTTTAGGTTGGTAGGGATCATTAGTATTTGTCAAATAGGAAATATTTTATCTTTCCTTATGGCATTAATTTTAATAATATTCCTTTTAATAAAATACTTTTAGAAGTATAACATCAAAAAGGTGCTTTTTATGTCAATGTTCATAGATAATTCCTTCAAAGGAATTATTTCAAACAAAATATTCATGATTATTGTTCTGAAGGAACCTAAGCAAAAGTCTCAAAGGAATTATTTTATAAGGCTATTTCATGGTTAAAGAGTACTTATAAAATTTCCAAAGGGTAGTTTTAGTTTGAAGGATCCACTACATAGGGCATTCTCTCCATGATAGAAGTCTCGAAGGGTCTACTTTGCAAATATCGAAGGGCATTTTTTGAATTCTTGAACGGTAGTTTAGAGGGCTGAAGGGCACCTTTGTTTTCCAAAGGGCACTTTCATATAGCTAAGGGTCACTTCAAAAGTACCAAAGGGCAAGTCTGGTAAAACTTAAAGGGTATGTGCCTTTAACTTAGAGGGTAGTTTTAGAAATTCCAAAAGGTAAGTGCCCTTCAGAGGAATTCTTTCACAAATTTTGCATCAGATAAAATTCCTAAAACAAAAGTTCAAAGGAAATGGATATATAAAAAAGGTCCCAATATGGAAATATTTAGGTGTATGTAGAAATGGGCACTTGGATATTTCATAAAGGTTGAAATTTCATCTTTAAATGATCATAAGGGTATGTGGCTACTTGGAAAAGGGACATGACTTAAGACAAAGATCTGGTAGGGTACATTTAACCAAATATGAGGGGTACATTCCCTTGGGAGGAATTATTTCAGGGATCTTGCGTTGGAATAAAAGATCCAAAATAATAAGTTTGAAGGGGATGGTTTAGGGCAAGGGATACTTTTATAAAATTTTAAAGGAATTACTTAGGGTAATTTATTTTGAACAAAATGTCCAAAGGAATTGGGAAAGGTATAAAACAAAAGTTTCAAAGGAAAGGATGAAGGGCAATCACAAGAAATGTCAAAGGAATTTCAATAGGTGAAAGGCCATAACAATTATTTCAAAGGACACCCTCACAAAGCCTAGTGGGGTAGGTTGGGATAGAAAGGGAACTTGGGAAATATCTTAAAGAAATTCCAAAATGATAAAGGGTAGGCTACACAAATCTGAAGGGTATGTGCCCTAAATAAATGGTCAAGAAGGGGGTTAGATGGTTCAGCTTAGGGAAGGTTGAAGGGCTAGTTGGAGAGGGTTATCAAGGGTAGGTGGAAGGAAGCTAAAAGGTCTACTTTAGGGAAAAATTTATCTAAAGTGTCTACTTCACAAAGGTTGAAGGGCACTTTAAAAATTATTGAAGGGTAGTTTTATACAATTGAGAGTCATTCTAAAAGTTCTAAAGGATAAGTCCAAAAGCATCAAAGGGATAATCCATTGAAAAATTGTTTTGGGGATTTTTAAGTGGTCTGAAATATTTTGGGATAATCCAATATCACACACACACACACGCACACGCACACGCACACACACACACACACACACACACACACACACACACACACACACACACACACACACACACACACACACACACACACACACACACACACACACACACACACACACACACACACACACACACACACACACACACACACACACACACACACACACACACACACGCACACATGCACACACGCACACACGCACGCACACACACACACACACACACACACACACACACACCCACACACACACACACACACACACTTACTTAATAGGATTAAGTGGTCTATTTCTCTTTTGTAGGTATAAGCCTTTTTTCCCACAGTATTTGGCTACATGGTTGAATATTGATTGCTTAGAGGATTTAATTTCATGTTGGTTATTTGTAAATTTTAATACCACATTTTCTGGAATGGGTTATATCTTTCCTCCTCTAACCTATTTATGTACCTATTCGCTCTCATATTCTTAATGCAATATTGTGTAGATTATTCCTGTCTCATTTCTCTCTGATTCATTTTTGCAGTTCCATGTATGTGTTTTCTTAGTATTATCTTTTACAATACATGTCTCATATAGCATATTTAATTTGTGCATTCACTTAGATAAATTTTCCTAGAGCTCATTCTGATATGGTATCAGAGTCGATCTAGATCTAAGGATTGTTAGGTATATTCTACAAATTTTTCATTGAATTTATCTCCTTTCTTGCTTTAGATTTGGGCTTAAATTTTTTTAAATATCTATTTTCATTCTAAAATCTTGGAATAATAATATTTATTATCATTTATATTTAATCAGATGCTTTATTTGATTTGCCACTAGTAATTTTATTTGTGGAATTGTAGAAAACAGATCTAGTTTTTGATTGATTCCTCTTTTATCAAAGATTTGTCTATAATATATATATATATATATATATGGAGTTATTTTTTGGTATATGAGATATATAACTACATCTTAAGTCATTAAGAACATTTATATTAAGTCCAAAAGGCTTGATAAAGTCAAGATCAACTTTTGTTTGATCAGATTTGGAGTTTTGAAGCATTTTTTATGAGGGTTTAAAGTTTGGAGAAGGTTACAAGATCTGATAGGTACCAACATTTTTGCACCACTTTAATCCAAATCTAATGCCACCATTATGTTCTTAAGGGCCAAATCTATATATATCAACTTTCATTTCATCAAATTTTGATATCTGAGGCACATTTGACAAGGTTTTGAATTTGGAGGAAGTCAAATCATAGTAGTGATGGCCATTTGATCATCACATTTAATCCAATGATTTTTTTTGAATATTATCTATAGATTCTACTAATTTTGCCACCATATTTGGTAGGTATACTAGATTTATTTGGGTTCTACATTTGGTTTGAGGTTCACTAGATTTAATGGAATTTTTTAGTAGACCTCCAGATTTATCAGCATCACCAAATTTGGTGATATCACACCAAATTTAGTAGATGTTTCATTTTTAAAATATACACCTCTCATGGATGAGAAATCTACCCTAGATCATTCAACTTCAGAGGACCATAACTTGGTCATAATAGCTTCTTTTTTGGATATTTTTTTAATTTGGGGTATAATTTCATGATCTACATATTGGTGTAATTCATTTTTATTTTTGGTGTCTAGTTTTTCCAAAAAATGCATATTTTCATAGATGTTGCTGAGTAATCCTCATTTTTTACCCTTATAGGACTTCATTCAGGCACATACAACAACATTTTTTGGTTAAGGTTTCTTGAAAGTGCATTATTTTTCTTTTATTTTTTAGTGGTGTGATCTATTTGATCTATTTCTATTAAAAAAATGTACTTTTTTTTTCTATGGCCTTTTTTGGCATTTATATTAATTGGGATCAAAAACACTTCATTAATAAGTGGTAGTTTTAAAATTCACTAGATTATAAAGTGATGAAATTTGGCTGGGGGGGGGGTGGGGGGGGTGGGGGTGGGGGTTTACTAACATAGTTTTAAGGGGGTTGCACTATGGTTATGATTCTATTATGAAATTATCTCATTTTCCACACATCTGATATATAAAAAAATAAAAAATGCATTAAATCTTAATACTACAATGGATCTTAGCTCCATTAATGCACTCACATCTTTCAACTACTAGGAATGGAAAAGTAAAATTATTATGGTTCTTATAAGTAAAAGGTTTTTTCACATAATTATGGGGCTAGAACTTGAGCCAATAGCTAAAGTGGATAAGATAAAATGGTTTAATAAATGTTATAAATAATTTGGGTTATTATGTCTTTTAGTATGACCTAATCTCTTATTTCACATAGAGTCAGCAAAATCTCCAAAAGAAGCATGGGACATCCTAGAAAAACTATTTAGGAAAATTGACACTATGAGGATTCATGAGCTTAAGATTGAGCTAATGAATTTGATTCCTATCAACTTTGATTCACTAAAATAATTCTTCACCAAGATTAAGTCACTCAGATTAAATTTAAAAGAGTGTGTAACTGAGAATAAAAATGAGTAGTTAGTTCTTTCTGTACTTGTAAAACTAGGACCTTATTACTCTATATTTATCTCTACCTTTTATGCAACCAAGAAAGCCATGAGAGCCAATTGGTCAATCCCATCCTCAGATGAATGTATTGCTGATTTAACTAATAAAAATGACAAATTAATGTAGATTGGAACCCTCAAGTCTTCCAATCCTTTAGCCCTCATTGCAGGGAATGAAAATGTAATAACCTCTAGCAACAAAGATAAGAAATAAAAGAGTAAGGATCCTGAGAAGAATAAAAAATAGAAAACCACTACTAAAAATAGAATTGAAACCTCATCCTCTAAAGGGAAACCTAAAAGAGAAAATGTTAAGTTCTCTTATTGTAATAAGTCTAAGCATGATGAGAATAAGTATATGAAGAAAAAGGTTGAGCACCATACACATCTCTTAGAGAAAAATAATATAGGGGTCCCTGAGTCTATCAAACAATCATCATCAACTAAAGAATCATCTAAGGTAAAGGATAAACCTAAGGGAAAATATTTAATTTTAGTATATTCCACATCTACTTCATCATGGGTTATCGATTATGGTGATTCACACCATATGGGTTCATCATAGGTTGAGTTTCTTAACATAGAGCCCTATAACATGTCCTCTATCACTTTGGGTGATGAAACTCAAGTAAAGGTTGCAAGAAGAGGGACTATTGAAGTTGAAAGTGGAACATTCACAAATGCTCTATGTGTACCTTCACTATAAACTAATATTCTTTTAGTGTATCATATTACTCATATAGGGAGGGCATGAGAGTCGAGTTCACACTAGATTTAGTTGAGATCAAAGAGATACAAAGTGACTGTACAGTTGAATTGGGGAGGGTTAATAACCATTCTAGGATATAAACCTTTTCCCATTTTTCTCTAGATGTTCTTCCTACTACATTGCTTACCCATTTAGATGGAGTTAGCAAACTATGGCATGATTGGTTTGGCCACTTTAAATACCACTATCTTGAGTATCTGAGTCGGCAAGATATGGTTAAAGGCTTGCCTAGAGTTAAATTATCCAAAAGACTATGTGAGGGTTGTTTCCTTGGGAAACATCCAAAATAAAAATTTGACAAAGGTAAATCTAAGAGAGCTACAATATCTATTGAGTTGATTCATAGTGATGCCATAGGGTAGTTTCCCCATCCTTCTTTTATCAGGGCCAGATATGTCCTCACCTTCATTGATGATTTTTATAGATACACATAGGTCTACTTTATTATAAAAAAGTTTGAAGTTTTTGATAATTTTTGAGATTTCAAGGCTTTAACAAAGAAGCAATCTAGAAAGTGCATCAAAATTATATGATCAAACAATGGGGTGGAGTACATCAAATATAGATTTGAGAAATTTTATACCATTGAGAGGATTGATCTTTAGTGGATAGTACCATACACTCCTCAAATAAATGGTGTAGTAGAGTGTAAGAATTGGTCATTGAAGGAGATAGCCAACTATATGATTCACTCTAGATCATTGGCTCTATAGTTTTGGGTAGAAGCCATCGGTTTTGCATGTCACATTCAGAACTGAGTTCCTCACAAAGATTTAAAAGGCATCACTCATTATGAAGCTTAGTTAAATAAGAAACTATAGGTTCATCATTTTAAGGTCTTTAAATCATTGATGATGGCTTGTATTCCCAAAAAGAAATGTAAGGTAATCGAGGTTCAATCCAAACCTTGCATATTTATGGGGTATCTAGATGGGGTCAAGGGTTATAAACTTCTCCACCCTATGACTTATCAATTTCTCATTGAGAGGAGTGTTAAGTTTCAAGAGAGTCCCATTGAATATTTACTTGAAACTTCCCCCTCTATGTTAGTTTCACTCACTTTGGATGAGTAGTTCAAGGATTCAAATCATTTGTAGTAGGTTCCTAAAGTAGAGGCCACTTCTTCTTATTAAAGTTTTGAGAGTGAGAAAAGAGATGGGGAGTCATCCTCATCCACTTCTAGTTATGATTCAAAGGATGATGATTCAATACCTAACTCACCCATTTCAGGACCTCTTTTAGCTAGGCAAACACTTAAAAGTGTAGGCACTAGGGTAGGAGATCCAGATGATCACAAATGCACATGGGTAGACTTTCAAGGTAGACCACATACATTTTTTACTTATACATTAGATCCACATAATTTTAGAGAGGCTTCAGTCATACCTGAGTGGGATAGAGCCATGGATGAGGAATATGATTCTGTAATTAGCAGTCACACTTGGGATTTGACTTCTCTTCTTAAGGGAAGAAAGATGGTTTGTTGTCATTGGATATATTAGACCAAGTATGTTGTAGATTGGTCTATTGATAAATAAAAGGATAGATTGGTATCCAAAGGATTTTCATAGGTAGACAACATTGATTACTCAGATACTTTTGTACCCATGGCTAAGATGAATTCAATCAAAATCATACTCATTATAGCTACAACACATGGATGGACTGTACATAAGATAGATGTGAAGAGTACATTTATTCATGGAGACCTTTAGGAGAATATCTACATGGAGTATCATCCTAGGTTTTTTCATGATTCTTTTTATTGTGTAGAGTTAAGAAATCCATTTATGGCCTTAAATAGGCCCCTCAATTTTGGTGTGCCAAAATGGATTCCTTCCTTCTCACTATAAGTTTCACTAGATGTCACTCAAATCCCAATGTGTACTTACAGTAGGATGATTCACTTTTAATATTGGTTTTATATTTTGATGATGTTTTGATCACAAGGAGTTCTTTTTTGACTATCTCACTACTGAAGAAAACTCTTTAGGACAAATTTTCCATGACTGACTTGGGCTTACTACACTACTTCTTTAGCATTGAGATCACTCAGATAGATTTAGGGATTTCACTTTCATATCCTAAGTACTCTCTTGATCTATTGGGATATTTCCATATGGCTGATTGTAATCCATCTCTGACTCCATTCCTATCTCGAGTCAAGCTTGAGGCAGATTGCTCTACTCCATTGGTTGATGCTACCTTATATTGACAACTTATTGGTAGCCTTATTTACTTGACTCACACCAGACTAGACATCTCTTATGTTGTTGTAATTATTTTTAGATTCATGTAAGAACCCCATGAGATTACACTAGAAATAAACAAAGAAGATCTTGTACTACATTCAGGGTTCACACATGTATGGGATACATTATAGGGTTGCTTCAAATTTTGGCTTAGTCAGATACATAGACTCATATTGGGTTGGTGACACTGGGAATCATAAGTCCACTTTAGGTTATCATTTTTCATTAGATTCTCACCCCATCAGTTGGTCAAGCAAGAAGTAGAACACTATTGCTCTATCTTTCACAAAGGAAGAGTACAGGGGAGCTGTTAACATAGTTGTTGAGGCTATTTCACTTTAGGGGATTCTTTCTAAGCTTAGTATCCAGATCAGATAGCCTATAGTCATATTTTGTGACAACCAGAGCACAATTCAAATTTTTCAAGAATTTGGTCCTTCATTAGAGGAATAAACACATTTATATTCACATCCATTTAATTTAGGAGCTAATTTATGAACATGTATTTGACTTAATATTTTGCCAATCTTTAGAACATGTTGCTAATATCTTCACCAAACCTTTCATTGAGAGTAAGTTTATTCATCTACAAGCGCTTCTTGGGGTATGGTCCACTTTAACAACTTCATAATCTTTATGGGGGGCTTCTAACCTCTTCTCTTCTTCTTTGTCTATCTTTGGGGGGGGCGGGGGGAGGGGGAGTTTTTACCATTGGGTTTTCTCCTTTTCTCTACATTATGAGAGATTGCATTGTACATGGGTACCTCATCAGGCCTTATTGTTGGGACCCATTTTTTTTGCATTTTTTATGTATTATTTCCTACCTAAGTTGTTATTATGGGGGGTTTTTATCTATGACTTTTTTCCCATGGTTTTTGGCTACACGATTGCATATTGATTACTTAGGGCTTTAATTTCATGTTAGTTATTTACAAATTTTAATACCACATTCATTAGAATGGGTTATATCTTTCCTCCTTAAACATATTTATGTACCTATTCCCTTTCATATTCTTAATGTAATATTATGTGGATTATTCCTAGCTCATTTCTCTCTTATTCATTCTTGCAGTTACATGTATGTATTTGCTCAGTATTGTCTTGTACAATACATGTTTCACATAGCATATTGAATCTATGCATTCACTCAGATCATTTTTCTTGGAGCTCATCCTTATATATTTATTATATGGCTTTAGTGAGTAAAACAAAATTATAATTTCCCCTCAAAACTAAGATAAGACAACATTTACATGACCTTTGGGTACTTGTTTACTCAATCTTATCAATTGAGTTATGAACTTCTCCTACAACCTTTCAAATTGTAGTTGTCATAATTTATTTTTATATATACCATGATTATATTGAAATATACATGGATGAATAATCTATGAGGACACTTAAAATCAATCCCTCACAAACTTGGATAAATTTATCCAATGTTGTCAAGATAATAACTTGTAATTAAGTCATGATAAGAGATAGATGTTCATGAAATAAGGAATTGTATTCGACACCATATTTAAAACTCAATAATTTAGGTAGACCCTCCTAAGATAGAGGCAATACAAATATTCCACACCAAGTAAAAATGTGTGTGTGTGTGTGTGTGTGTGTGTGTGTGTGTGTGTGTGTGTGTGTGTGTGTGTGTGTGTGTGTGTGTGTGTGTGTGTGTGTGTGTGTGTGTGTGTGTGTGTGTGTGTGTGTGTGTGTGTGTGTGTGTGTGTTTGATGGGTGTAAATGTCTAGGTGTACCCCTTACATGATATACCCATGATTTTTTATTTTTTTATTTTTATTTTATGTTGATGAATATCTAGGTTTCTTATTGGTCTTGTGTGGAAATTCATATTTGTTTGTATTAACTAAATCCATCTATGAAATATAAATACCTATTCCTAGGAATGGTGTCAATAACTTGGTCAATGAATAGAAGAGGAAATTGATCTCTCCTAGTGGTAGTGTTTAGATATCTATAGTACATAAAAATATGCCATTTTTAATTATTATTTGGAATAATTATGATTGGAGAAACCCATTGGCTATCATAGATAGGGTATATGAATCATGCATCCAATAATGTTTTGTAGTTCAAATTTTAAATTTTACCAAACACTAGAGTTTACATTTATTTGATTTTGTCTAAAGGGTTTGTGATCTAATATGTTTATACATTTATGTAAATTTATATCAAGGAAGATCACAAACCCATTAGACAATCTCAAATAAGTGTAAACTCTAGTCTCAAGGAAAATTTTAAATTTGACTTGTAAAACATTTTAGATGTAGGATTCATATACCCTATTTATGATACCTAGTGGTTTTTTACACTTATCATTATTACAAATAATAATGACAAATGAAATGTTTTTGTGTACTAAAAAGAGTTAAACACTACCACTAGGATAGATCAATTTCCTCTCTCGTTAATTGATAATGTTATTGACACCCTTCCTGGGAAGAAGTATTTCTCTTTCTTATATGGATTTAATGAATACAACCAAATCATAATTTCAGATCAAAACCAACATAAGACAAAATTTACATGCCCTTTCAGTAATTTTATTTACATGGACTTAAAAATTGAATTATAAAATTCTCCAATAACCTTTCAAATTGTAGTTATGGGAATTTATTTTTATATATACCATGATTGTATTGAAATGCACATGGATGAATTCATGATATATGAGGACACTTATATTAAATCCCTCACAATCTTGGATAAATTTCTCCATTATTGTCAAGATAATAACTTGTAATTAAATCATGGTAATAGATACATGTTCATGAAATAAGGAATTTTATTCGACACCATATTTAAAACTCAAGAACTTAGGTAGACCCTGCTAAGGTAGAGGTAATAAAATTTTTCGCACACCAAGAAAAAACATGTGTGTGTGTGTGTGTGTGTGTGTGTGTGTGTGTGTGTGTGTGTGCGTGCATGCACGTACATGCATGCATATGTGTGTTCATGTGAGTGATGAGTTTAAAAGTCAAAGTGTACCCCCTACATGATAATCCCATGAAAATGTTTTTTTAATTTAGCATGGTGAATAGCTAGGTTTCTTGTTGGTCATATGGGGAAATTTATATATTTTTTGAATTCACTGAATCCATATATGAAAGATAAATACTTCTTCATAGTAAGGGTGTCAATAACGTAGTTGATGAATGGGAGAGGAAATTGATCTTTCCTAGTGGTAGTGTTTATCTCTTTATAGTACATATAAATATGCCATTTTCCATTATTATTTGGAATAATTACAAGTGGATAAACCCATTAGATATCATAGATGCGGTATATGAATCCTACATCCAAAATTGTTCTTTAGTTCAAATTTTAAATTTTACCAAACACTAGAGTTTATGCTTATTTGAGATTATCTAATGTATTTGTGATCTTCTATGTTTTGTGCACTTATGTAAATATTGATGAGGGATGAGCATAAATCCATTAGACAATCTCAAATAATCATAAACTCTATTGTCTAGGAAAATTTAAAATTTTACCTATAAAACAATTGTGGATGCATGATTCATATACCCCATATTAATACCCAGTGGGTTTCACTTCTTGTCATTATTAAAAATAGTAATTATAAATGGAATATTTTTGTATACTACAAAGATTTAAACACTTACACTAGGATAGATCAATTTCCTCTTCCATTCATTGACCAGGTTATTGATACCCTTCCTAGGAAGAAGTATTTCTCTTTCTTAGATGGCTTTAGTGAATACAACCAAATCAAAATTTACCCATAAGACCAATATAAGACAACATTCACATTACCTTTGGGTACTAATGTTTAGTCAATATTAACAATTGAGTTATTAAATTATCTTGCAACCTTTTAAATGGTAGTTTTGATAATTTATTATTATGTATACCATGATTGTATTGAAATTTACATGGATGAATTCGTGATCTATGCGGACACATAAAATGAATACCTCACAATATTTGATAAATTTCTCTAGTGTTGTCAAGATAATAGCTTGTAATTAAGTCATGATAATAGTTATATGTTCATGAAATAATGAATGGTATTGGACACCATATTTACAACTCAAGAGTTTATGTAGACCCTTCTAAGATAGAGGTAATAAAAATATTTTTGGTCCCATGAGAATGTTATTATAATTTTTTTTACCATGGTAAATAGATGGGTTTATTATTTTTCTTGTAGGCAAATTATAATTTGGTTATATTCACTTAATCTATATAGGAAAGAGAAATACTTATTCCTAAGAAGGGTTTCAATAACTTGGTTAATGAATGGGAGAGGAAACTGATCTTTCCTAGTGTTAGTGTTTAATTCACTATAGCACACAAAAATATGCTATTTTTCAATATTATTTGGAATAATGAAAAAGTGTATAAACCCATTGGCTATCATAGATGGGGTATATGAATTATACATTAAAAAAATAATCTAGTTCAAATTTTAAATTTTCCCAAAGACTAGAATTTGTGCCTATTTGAGATTGTCTAATGGGTTTGTGCTCTACTATGTTTTGTACACTAATGTAATATTTGATCAAGAACACAAACCCATTAGAAAATTTAAAATAAGTTTAAGATATATTGTTTGAGTAAATTTTAAAATTTTACCTATAAAACATTTTTGGATATAGGATTCATATACCCCATCTATGATACCTAGTGGGTTTATCCACCTGTCATTATTACAAATAATAATGACAAATGAAATATATTTTGTGTATTATAGAGAGTTAAACACTTACATTAGGAGATATAAATTTAATCTCCCATTTATTAACCATCTTATTGACACCCTTCTTGGGAATAATTATTTATCTTTCTTACATGGCTTTAATGAATACAACCAAATCACAATTTCCCCATAAGACCAAGATAAGACAACATTTACATTTCCTTTGGATAATTATGCTTACTCAATATTATCAATTGAGTTATGAAATTATTCTACCACATTTAAAATGGTGGTTTTAATCATTTATTCTTATATATACCATAATTGTATTAAAATGTACATGGATGAATTCACTATTAATGAGGACACATAAAATGAATCCCTTACAATATTAGATAAATTTATCCAATGCTTTCAAGATAATAACTTGTAATTAAGTCATGATAAGAGGTTCATGTTCATGAAATAATGAATTTTATTAGACACCATATTTAAAACTCAAGAGTTTAGGTAGACCCTGTTAAGATAGAGGTATTAAAAATCTTCCCACACTGCAAAAATAACAAGATGTACAAATATTTATAGGACATTTTAGATATTAGAATAGGTTTATCAAATAATTTAGCATGATAATAACTCCTTTTTTTTCTATGGAAATATGTTAATTTTTAATGGATTAATGCATGCCAAATTTCTTTCAAAATCTCAAAGACTTACTTGTGACAACACTCATGTTGAGAGGTCTAGATTAGAATCTACCCTTCCATATCCATATTGTTGCATGAAACACACTACTTGGATATTTCCTTTGGAAAAAGAAAGAGTCACTCAAATATGATATCTATTTTATGAGCAAGGATAGAAAACATGTAGAACTAGATTACATAGTCATGAATAAGGAGTTCCTTATGGTAGTGTATGTTATAAAAAAGTTATGGCATTACATCACTAGATATCTTGTATTTATTCATATTGATCATGATACTATTAAATATTTAATGAAAAAACAAACATTAACAAGTAGGATAATCATAAAAATTTTATTTATACAATAATTTGGCATTACCATTATGGATATGCCTGGTAAAGATAATTTAGTTGCATTATTTATCTATATTACATCTTGATATGACAAGTCCACTACTAGATGGCTCTTTTCCTTACAAACATATATTTTATTTGATAATTAACACCCCTTAGTTTTCATAAATTCATAATTATTTTTATTCTAGGTTAGAATCTTAAACATTTTTCACCCAAGCAAAAATGTAATTGGGTGGATAAAAGTATCATATATTCATATATTTTTGTATACTTCTTCTACACTAGACCTAATATAATTATGATAAGATGTGTGAAATATGATTAAGTATTTTATTTGCTTTGAAAATTTCATGATTAACCCCATATGGGTAATTTTATATAAAATACGATAGGTTACAAAATACTTATCACTTTTTAACATTAGCATGAAATTCATAGATATACTATTAAATAATATTTCCCATATGATATATGATAACATATGGGGAAACCCACACATTCAAATGAGATTCCACTTTAGCTTCAATTAGCCTTGTAACCCTTTGAAAAATGGGGGATTAACTTCATTATCCTAATACACACCATATTAAGTCTAGGAGTATATTTATGTAAATAATACTTCATCAAATGGGCATAAGGAAGATATTTGACTCATGCACAAGATATTCCCTTATGAGGAAATATTTACAAGATATGGACATCCACAATAGATAGTTTCCAATTAAGGACCATATTTCATGTCTGATAAAAAATCAACTCTTGTATGAGAGTATGAATTTTTGCATAATAAGTCCACTCCATATCATCTACAATCTAATTTCCATGTATAGGTCACTAACAAGAAGTTGGAAAACATTCTTAAAAAGGAAATATCTATAAACCATCATGATTGGGCATAATTTATTTTTGATACTATAAGGGTTTATAGGACCACTTGGAATAAAATTGTGGGATTCACAACCTATGATTTGGTTTATGACAAGAAGGTTGTTCTTCCTATAGAGTTTTAACTCAACAATATAAGGACATCCCTCCAATTTAGCATGGAATTTTTGGAATAAAAATGCAAAGAGTTTTTCAACTCAAATCTCTTGATGAAATGATAATAAATTGTGTACATCACATAAAAATAATTGAGAAACAAAAAATCAGATGGTGTGACAAGTTAATTAAAGTGAGGAAGTTCAAGGCAAGAGATTGGCATTATTTTTTGAATCTGAATACAAAAACCAAAAATGAAAAAAATTGAGTAAATGGTTAGGTACTTATGATATAAGAATGATTTTCTATAATAGATTAGTTAATTTATGCACAATTCATCTATTCATGATCTCTTTCATGGTCAATGGACAACATCTCAAGTTATACAAGAAACCTCTCTCTGAATAGGAGTTCATTAAAAATCTCATGATAAAATAATAAACTCATATAGACATTGTAATGAATTTTATAATAGATAAACAGTATAAAAAAAATGTTGATTCATCATAATAATTTTATGATGTTTGGATAGGAAATTTATGCCCCAATTCTCCAAGGTAAGTGTTGATGCACTTTTAGTGCTCCTTGTGTCACTAAGGAACAAAATAGAAATTAAGAAACTCAATTTAAATTCTTGGAATGACTTGGGGTTTTAATTTTGTATATAAATATTACTTGGAATAACACAAATGGTAGAGATGTGATCACCAGTTTATAGTTTACAAGCAAACCCTATTGTAGGGATAATGTAGTGACATAGTTTCTAGCTAATCTTTATGAATTATTTTACTATTTACCAATTAGTACCCAAAATATAAATGAAAAATGGATATATATATATATATATATATATATATATATATATATAGTATGATTGAAGATAAGGTTGTTCATAGGTGGATCTTAGAGAGAGTAGGGTAGGGTAGATAAGAGATTGCGCTAAAGATGAAAAAAGATGTTAATTCCCCTAACTTACGAGACAAATACATGAAACCAACATATACCAGCACTATCATGATGCTCAAGGATAAATAAATGAAATTAAATATTTGAGGGAAGAGAATTAATGTATCTAAAAACATACTTTTCATAAAGATAACTCACTCATAATAAATTGCACATCATTTCTAATTACAAATGAGAGAAAATAAAGCAAATATACTATCAAATTAGTTAGCCTATTTCTAAGCTTAAACTAAGACATACATGTATAAAATGTAATTTATAGATTAATTTACAAAAAGGAAATAATCAAAAATCAAAGATTGAGGAATAAAAACAAATAAATAAATAATTAAGCACTACAGATAATCTCAAGAACTATTTGGCTCTTTTGTATTGATTTTTGTAAATAACTATTTATGATTACAATTGATGGGAGTAACCCTACATATAAGCTTAAAAAAATGCCTAAGACATGCTCAAGTGGGTCCACATGGGATGAGTAAATACAAACAAGTGGCCAAAATTCCACAATACAATGGAATATTCCACATTTAAATTACAAAACATAACTAAATATCCCTAAGGGCCTAAGGGCGATTGAGATGCTTGTTGTTGCTTATTTTAAGTTTACTCCTTGGTCCACACTTATGAATATGACTATTAGTCCTTATATATATTATCAAAATCTAAGATCATGGGCCTAAATAAATTAGGTATGTCTTGGATCATCCTATTCTACTCTATGAGTATGGGTCTAAGGGCCTCTTTAATTGCCTCTACCTTATGCAGCCTCTAGTTGGTGAATGCCACAATGTCTATTAATTGTAAAGATTTTTGGAAGCAACCAAACCTTAATGTAAATGTGTAATGAAGACCTTCATCTATGTCCTAAACTCTTACTCTTCCATGAAGGAGCTGTTATACTTGGTTACTCAATTAATCATGGCATTATTCAACAAATTTTGATATCTTGAACTCAATTCTCTTAGAAGATGTGTTTGCATCCTCGAGTTGATCAAAACATGTCTTTAATACCGTCCTCCTATTCATTATGATGTTATATGTAGGCACTATGTCTTAAAGAGGAAAAAAATTAATTTGGTGAAATTTATTACATCTTCCATCTCTTGCCAAGTTTGCCAACTTAGCGTCATAGTGGACAAGACTTTTGTAAAGCTTCGTGACTACCTTGGCTTGTTAGATCCCATCTCCCTATCTCTTATTAATAAAATTTTACATGTTCAAAACATTGATCATAACATTTATTATTGAAATCAATGTGCCTTTTGGCATAGTGGGCAGTGTTTTTTATTTTAGCCTTTGTAACTCTTGTTGCATCCCTTTCATTATAGCAATGGTGAATTAAACCTATGTTTGTACTATGGACACTAGGTCCTCAACATACTCTTACACTTCTGCAGGACCTAATTTTCTCTTCTTAGTCAAATTCAAGAGTGGTTCTTCACTTTCATATATCACAACTGAGCTTGACTGTGGTTGTGCTTCTTGCCTTCTCAACACCCTATTCATAGTTCTAATGATAGGTTCAAATCTCATTCCAATTTGAGTTGTGGTTTGGATTTCCTAAGGCCTATTTTTCCTTATTTTTTGCATCATGTCCCTCACCCAATTTGGGTCATTTGTATAAGCTTCCTATAAAGGGGTTTATGTAATGGGAGTACCTATGTATAATAAAAATATAGGGCTATAGTAGGGATAAGAAAATTAGCTAGGTCCAATTCATATAGTGAATCAAATAAGGATTTAACTTATCCCATGTCCAAAATAAATGAGGTAAATGTTAAACTCCCAATCATTTTGGTGGCTATAGTGGGAAAAAGTGGTTAATACTAGGTGAATGATCTAGGAATGGGCCTAAATTGTTTGGTGGGTATAAGGGAGCCAAGCGTGAGTGATGCACATGTAGTAACTGCTTGGGATGGGGTAGACTCCCTATCCTCAGTTCCACTAGTGTTTCAAGAGTCTAATAGAGGTGTAAATTTGGCTATGTCATGGGAGATGAATTGGGCAATGGTGCCTCTAAAGGAAGTAATGGTTGGGGATGTGAACATGGGAATGGCATGGGTAGTAGATGTAGGGGAAGTTGTGAATGTACTAAAACCTAAAAAGGAAGCCAAATGTGTTATAATTATTGAGGGAGTTTGGGGGGATACTAGAGACTTCTTCCTTGTATATACTTTATCAAAAGTACTCCTTGCCAATGATTACAGTCCTTCTAATGAGATCTTAGTTTTTTGAGTGGACCCTTCTTCAATATTGATGATACTAGGACCCAATTGGTCGAATCTATGTGTGGTAGTTTCTTCAATAGGTACAGACACATTTATAGGACTTTTAAAAGGGCCAGTCTATCTACTAGTTTATCCTTACTAAACATTTGTAGGAAAGTCTTACCCACTTTGAGTAGCCTAAAGTGGGGGTGTACAAGGCCTATTCCTAATGAGAAAAATATTATCCTCTTATTTATTTTATTTTCTTCCTCATAGTCAACATTGAACATGCTCTCATGAGTTGGTGAGAGATAAGTCCTACATATATCCTCCTTTCATCTTTCTTGGTTACAGCTCATCTCGAGTGGTATGTTCTTCTTGGTAGCATTTCTCAGCACTACCTCATCATTTATTACATAAAGGTACATCTAGTCATGTACCTCATCCTAGTAATTGTATTACACAATTACATCTCTTTTGAATTTATTTAGGTGCCTTAAAATGACTTGCTTTAGGTCCCACATTTTGAGGTCATCTTTGGTCAATAGGTAAGAGTCCCTATGCCTTGTTACCACTATCATGTCTTGTCATTATTTCACTTTGTCTCTACCCATTTGGTAAAGAGATTTTTGGGGAGGTTTCTTCATCTTCATCTTAAAGATACCATCTACTCTATGGATCATCTTGTAAGTTATCTTCTCTTCTGCTAGTTTCATCATCACATACCTTGGTAGCCTAAAGGGAGATACCATTACCCCTTCCACTTAGATGATTGTATAGTTAGGGTAAATATAGAAGCTACCATCTCTCTTAGTTCTTGTCTCACCTCTAATGGAACCCTTTGCATATCACACTTTGTTATTGACATGTAGACTAAGGGGTAAAAATACTTTGCTATTATCTTGAAATTCCACTTGAACTGGTATATGTATAATTTAGAGAAAGATTAGGGCACAACTTTGTACCTCTTAGGTGACCATGTGTTTGGCCTTAATTGTGTAGTTACATAAATAAAATACACTAGGTAGCTCATCATATATAATGGAGCTCCATTTTTTCATGTGTCATCCATAGTTATGGCCAAATTATCACTAATAATATCCCTAAGTAGGGGAATTTGTTGGTCCTCCAATATCAGTTCCCATAGTGGGATTATCCTTATGTCTACATATCTAATATGCGCATTGCCAAATACCCTATTTAGTAAGGCAAGATTAATCATCAACCCTTTTATAAATTATTGGATGGGTAGGTGTCCCTGATCATTCATGTAGACAATCCCCTTTAGGTCAATTACCCATGAGGCCAAGACTTTATCTAGAATGTGTACCTCATACCAATTTTTGATGATGCTTTGGTTATACTCCAACTATGGTAGGGGTAGGCCATAATAATTTTCAAAAATTGGCCTGATAATGAAGGCAATGGGAATCCATTAGCACATGGATTTGAGTAATCCATCCTTACATCATGACATCTTGAAGATGTCATAGACTAGGTCTGCACATGACATGACCTTTAGTTTTACTATGGCTTTGTGAATAATAGAAGCTTAAATTTATAGGATATCAAAAAAAAATTGAATGATGTGGGGTATGGTTTTAGAAACATCAATATTATTGTCCTCCTCAACATTATAATACAAACTATTGTAACGTTTGTCCCTTGTGTCTATGGCATTGAGGATGAACTCTATGTCCTTAAAGATGAGTGAATTGCCAAGTTGAAACAAGAAATCATAATTTATAAATGAGATTCCCTTAATAGAAGTGGAAGGTCCTACTTTTTCCATTTATATAGTGTTCATAGGTAGTAATTGGAATTTTATCATACTTATTTATAACTCTAGAGCTTTAACAATGGTGGCCTACGCACAACTAAGGATGAGTTCAAGTTTGGTCAACTTGAGAACATAGGTAGTAAATAGGGTGAATGCTTAGGTATTAGAATGCAAGTTTAGGTGAAAATGATCAAGTTGAGCAACCTCTTTAAGATTTATTTGATTAACGCAAAGTTGGATGGCAATTTTGATTTGTGTTACATTAATGGTGAGATCATCACCTTTGTATTCAAAATTTAGCACTAATTTGATTTTGATTTTCCATTAATTTTAGATTTAATGCTAAATATCACCATATTTTGACATGTGGCATGCCACATTAGATCTAGTTAGGCATTCATAGATCTTAAAGGTAACTAAGTTACTTAGTTAGCTTAGACTATGATACATGGCACTCTTTGATTAGTCTTGGTTACTCTAGATGTGGCTCTATGTGATGACTCATTTATTGAGTTCTATGTAGCATCTTTTGATTTTTAGCAAGTTTTAGGTTGGGGCCCTCTTATTTTATTGGCTATGAGAGTGACACTTTTCATTTTTTTAAGTAATCAGGGCCTTGTTTCGATACATGGATATTTTTTGGGAAATTTTGATGTTACTTGGATAGGTGGTGTCTCTTGATTGATCTCGACAATTGTCAACAACATTGTTTTAAATATGTGGCTTAGGTGGAGCCACATATTACTTTTGGAGATGGTTTAAATGACCTTAGGATGCAACTTGATAGGAAATCTAGGTGGCATCATCATCTAAGTTTAAATTGGACCCTATTCTCTCTTAGAAATGATCTAGTTAATCTTAGGATTAAGCATCATAATAATGACATGTGGCATCATCTTATAGGTCTTATGGGGACATGCATCATTATCTTGAGACTTCAAAGCTGACCAAGTGGTTATTTAGATATGAGTAGTGTGAACATGATAAGTGTCATCATCACATGGGTCTAAGGGAGAGAAGCATCATTATTATAGGATCCTCTTCATGCTTTTACCACTTATTGCTATCAAAAGAGGCTTGGATAGCTAGACACTATCAAGTCTATATCATATTTTTCATGTTCATCCACATGTTCATTTGGTAGGTCTTCATGAGCTTTGGATTGGATATGACATGGTGTTGACATGTATCAATCCTAGATGAACCTTTGAGGATATGCATCTCTTTATGAGGCTACTCAAATTTAAATGGTTGTACTTGGGACATGTGGTAGTATCTTGTAAGGTTACTTATTATAGTGGGATGCGTGGTATCATATATTGATCAAGATTGATTATATGGGCTTGGGTCTTGACAAGTAGTCTATGATTTTGAATTCCAATGACTAGACTTCTCATAAGCTCTTGGAATGGTACCATGTAGTTCTAAGGGTTTACAGATTCATTTCAAGTGTCATGTATGGAGTGATGAATCATTGAGGCATTATGAAGGCTAGCAAAGTGAAAATTTATCCTCTTTGGGTTGTGATCTTAAATTTGACATCTAATGAGGTATATCATATACTAGTTTAACTTTGACATCCTATGAAGTCATGCGATAAGTTAAGTTAGACTTTGGGAAATGTCAAATACCCATCATAAGTAAAATAAAACTATTTTAAGTCAGCACTACATAAGTAAATGCTTCAAATATTATGTAAGGTCCATTTGGTAGGATTTGGTGGAGTCTATTATGTTTATGCCCATTTAAAGACCATATGGAATACTTTGAAAAAGGTATGTATGCACATAATGAATCTATTTCTGGTTAATTATCCATTAAAACATGGAGAAAACTTGAAGCATTTTGAAATAATTTAGATACTTCTAAATGTTAGTTTGTATTACAAAATGAATATTTAAGTAAGAAGTTGTTTAGAAGCATTGAATCAATTTTTTATGTGTACAAATGACTTAGAAAGCTTGGATTTTAGGCATTTTGAAGAATCTAAATAAGAGGCTCTACATTCTATGAGTTAGGGGAGTTAAGTAGCAACAAATAAAAACCTATATGGGGAAACATTGCAAAATGTTAGAATCCATATCTTCTATTTAAAGACTAATTACAAATTAATCATCTCACTAGGATTTTCAGCTAATATCAAAACCACTTTTTAAACAAATTAAATCTCATAGGCTATAAATAGAGTTTAAATCTTATGGATAGTCATACTATGTGTGTGATTTGAAGTTATTTGACCATTACCAATAGGTTTAGAAGTGTTAGCTTTCAAGTTTCAAAAAATCTAGACATGAAATGACTAGAGCATTCTTTAGATTAAATAGTGATACTCTACTTAATTAGGGATGGCTCATGCATTGCTCTACTACTAGCCAAACATCCATATCCATGATATAGATACCTTTGGCTCCACTCTAGGTCTTGCTCTACTGCCATCCAGGCATCCATAGCCTTGATATAGGTTGCCTAAATCACCATTAATAGAGTATGAAGCAGTTTGTGATCTCACTTCATTGGTGTATCATATTTTTTATTTCTTTTTTTTATTTATAAAAAATAATGGTTGGGAACCAAAATTAGCTAGGTGTAATAATTATGTCAAGACATAGTCTATATTTTATTCATTCTCAGATAACACTTTATGCCTAGGCAATTTATTTATTAAATTTTAGTGATAGTATGATGTTCCCCATAAACTCAAACTCCTATTAAAGAAAATGATAATTCATCCAAACTTTATTACAACCTTAAAATAATGTAATATCTTTGCAAAAATACTATTTGTTAAATTAACCCCACCTAGCTTTTTTGAATTAGAAAAATGCTAAAGTCTTCCCAACTTTGGATTACCAGTACTTAAGATCATCCATGCCTTCTTCCATTTAGGGATAGGTTACAAGTTGAGCCAAATATTTATTTTCCATAAGACTTATTTAAAAACTAAAACAATTAATAAGAAATAAAAAAATGAAAAGAGGGAATGAACAAAACAAGAAAACAAAGTAAGAAAGTAGGAAAGAAAACCAAAAAAGAAAACTATTCTAATCCTACCTACTCTAATCCTAAATAACCTTACTCTCCTTATGGAATTTGGGAAAGAACAATAGATAAGTTATTTTTCATGTAATTCCCATTGATAGGTAAGGCTAAGTCATTCCCTTGCAAGTCTTTAAGTCTAAACGAGTTTTCACCAAGCATCTCCACTACTTGATAGGGTCCAATCTAGAGGGGAGTGAACTTGTCATTGTATCCTTTATTTTCAAGGGACTTGTCCCATAGAAATATTAAGTCTGAGATTTATAATGATTTAACTTTAGCTCTCTTTTTGAACCATATTTTCACATCTTGATGCTGGCTGAAATTTTGCAATGTTTCATGCCTAGCATCCTCTATTTGGATGATGTTTAGAATATTTGATTGGATTCTTTCATCATCTTCCATATATTCAGTTATAAACTCATAGGTGGTCAGCTTTAACATAATGAGAAATATAGGTTGCTACCCATAAACTAGCAAGAATGGGGATGCCTTGAGTGCATGCTTGTATTGGGTCATACCCACCCATAAAATTAATTTTAGTAGGGACTACCATTCTCTTGGTTTATTTACTACAAACTTTTTAATGGCATTCATCATGTTATTGTTAGTGTATTTAGCCACTCCATTACTCTGAGGATAGTAGTTTGAGGTAGACTTGATAATGATCTAATTGTCATACACCAATTCAATGAACTCAGCTAATATGAAAGTTGGGTCATTATCACACACCAGGGATAGGGGCATCCCAAATCAGGTGGTAATGTTTTCCTCCAAGAACTTGATGACATCAATTGTTTTATTATTATTGGTGGCCACCACCTTAGTCCACATTATGTAATAATCTATGGTGGTGAGAACATATTTGTTTCCCACTGAGGAATTGGTATTGATTATACCCATGAAGTCTAGGCCCCATTATGTAAATGGGTTTGCCTCAATTATAGGTTGCAAAGGTCTTTTTTACTTTATTTCTCTTTAGTTGAACACTTGACATTGGTGGAAGGTTGGCACATTTGCATGTGTATATTTTAAAAGAGTTGGCCAATAATAGTCAACCCTCAATATCTTATGTGTATTAGTACATCTTAAAGGATGACCACTTCCTAGCTTATCATGGAAACTATCCATGATTTTAGTGGCTTCAACTTTAGAGGCACAACTCAAATGAATTCATTTATAGTTATTTATATATAGGACCCCTTTATTGATCATAAAGTGAGATGGTCTTATCTTGAGGACCATTTTCTATTCTCTTTAGAGTTTCAAGGGACATACTCCATGTAGAAAGTAATAAACTTTGTCTTTGTACCAATCTCCCATGGGCACTTGACTTACCTTCACTTGAAAAACATTAATGCAAGGATTAGTGTTTTCTATGATTTGGATAATACCTTGACCTCTTAATAACTTAGCATATTTTATCTCAAAGTCATATTCTTGAAGACTAGTCATCCACTTCACCTTCTTTCCCTTAGTTTGTTTTATGCGAGCATTAATTTGATAGCTAGATCATACACTATGGAATATGTCTTATTTCCTAAGATGTAATGTCTAAATTTGTTTACAACCTTCACTAGTGTGTAATATTACTTGTTTAGAACAGGATAATTTAGTTGAACAATGTTTAGATTAGTAATTATGAAGGATATGGGGTGTTATTTATCATGTTCCTTCTATGTTAAGATCGTAGCAATAATATGATCAAAAGAAAAAGAGTATAGATATAAGTATTTATTAAAATTATGATTTATCAAGACCAAGGCTTGAGAAATAGCCTTATTGATGTCTTGGAAGGCCTTCTTCACCTCAAATTTCCATTGTATCATGACATATTACTTTTGCATGGTGTTAGGCAATCTCATAATCTCTGCAAAACTAGAAATAAATTTCCTTACAAAGTTTATTTTACCAAAGAAAGATTTTAACTATATTTTTCCAATTGGAACTTCTAGCTTCAAAATTGCATTGATCCTATTAGGGTTAATGGTCATACCTTCTTGAGTGATTACATGTCTTAAGAGTTTACCTTTAGTCACATAGAAGATACTCTTCTTGGGGTTTAAGGAGATTCCATACCTTTTAAACCTTTCCAACACTTGTTCTACATGCATCATATGATCTTTCCTAGTTTTAGAAAACACTATTCGATTATCCATGTAAATAATAAATCATTTAACTATTAATCCATGAATGCATGGTCCATTTCTCACTACAAATTTGCTTTTACATTGATTAGTTAAAATGACATTCTTTTATAGGAAAATGTTCCCCACTTAGTGGTGAAAGTAGTCTTCAATTTATTCATCCATAAATGACATCATTCTAGATCTACTTACCAACTATATGACTTCATCCAAATATGGTAAAGGTTAATTATCCTTTTTGAATGATCTATTTTGATTCCAAAAATCAACACAAATTTGGATCACTCCATTCTTCTTCCATATTGGCACAAGATTAGAAACCCATGTCGAGTGTCATATAGGAAAGATTATATTTGCATTAATCAACTTCTTCACTTCCTTGTAAATTAGAGGTTTTAATACTAGATTTACTCGCTTTTGTCTTTGCTTGAAAGGTTTATAAGCTTACTTCAATGGGATAATATGAGCAATCACACTAGTTTCAAATATTTTGAGGTCATCATAAGACCTAGAGATGATGTATTTGAATTTGGTTAGAAGGGAAGCCACTCTCTTTAATTACTCGCTATTTGACACTAAGCGAATGTTAACATTCTACTCATTCTCAGGGTCCCCCAGGTTTACTTGCTTGTAATCCTTCCTACTTAATTTTGGATGCTTAGTTTTATTTCCTTACTTATCTATGTCAAATATCCTCTCCACAGAGATCATAAATTTTAGGATCTGATTCTCTTTAAGTTAAATTATTCCATCTTTAGGACTTTTAAAATTTCTATAGGACTTTCATCTTGTTCATCTATAATGGAGGATTTGAACATGCCAGCATTACACAAGAATTTAATTATTTAATCATCATCATTGAAGACTTGTAAGTGGTTGATGTTATCCAGTACATAGGGGCATGAAATTATTTACACAATAATTTTTTGCAAGTTTAAGGCCTCCATAGGTACCAAGTTTATTGTCATGGATGCTAAAACATCTACCAACTAGTTTTATTCCTTGGGCAAGGAAACAATATTGAATGAGTCAAATTATTCATATAAGTCCCCATATATAAACTTATACTTTCTTAAATAAGAAATTTTACATTGATATCTACTTTTGATTTGATTAACTACTAACTTAGAATCACCACAAAATACTAGTTCTTTATCCTTATGTTTTATTGAAAATTGAAGTCCTAAGATAGGATCCTCATATTATGCTAATCTTTTAGTGTAAGAGTACTATAATAAATAAAAATCTGAATACTACTTCCCTTTAATATTCTTTAGAATAATTATGATGCATGAGACTTGTTTAGATCATTTACCATCAAAGTACAATGTGTAAGGGCCTTTGTTTTCTTATTTACATCATCACCTATAATGTTGTTAGTGGTATCCAAATTATATACACCCAAATCAGAGGACTAGAATTTTATCTTCTCATTCTTTTCAGTGTATTCTATAATCATATATTTCTTCTTGGGTTCCTTATCGATCTTGATCTGATTGGGGATCCCTCGCCAAGGCAACCACATGTGAGAACAATCCATGGACATGCATCTATTCAAAGATTTAGTCTAGTCATGGCTAAGTAACAAAACATAATCTTTAGGTATGTTGATGACCTAAATGTTTATGAAATACTATATTCAAGGCTCTTGAGCTAGCTGCATATGGATGTTTAATAATTTTCCTATTACCTTTACTCTTGACTTATCTAGTTGCACCACAACCTTCTCTAGTTTTACTAGGTTTAACCCCCTTTTTTCACATATTCCTTCGGGTATAATATTAGTTGAATCATTCGAATCAAGTAAGTAGTTATGTATATTTTACCAAAAACTCTAATGGTTAACATCAATGGTAGAACCTCATGCTCACTCTTGTACATCACCATATTAACATGAGTTTATTTAGCCATGCTGGAGATAGGCTTTTCATTCAAGGATTTAAATACCAAATCATGTTATTAAGTGCTTTGTGTGATCTTGTGTAATGTTATATTTGTATTAATTATATTCATGTCTTCCACTATATCATATCCACCATTTAATGTTGTATTAAGAACCTCATTTGCTGGAAGAATCTCAGCATTAGGGTGTGGAATATTATTATTTGTCCTACTATCAAGGGGTGTATTTAATTTATTAAGTGGAGTAGAGGTTATTTATGGTGGGTTCTAGATTTTTATTCTCAAGGAATAAATGCTTCACTATAATTTTTGGAAAACATGTACCTCTTCAACATTGTCCACAGGTTCATTCTCATCTTAGTTGGGAAAGTCATAGGTTTCAACCATGAGGACTGATTCAGGTGCTCTAAGAGAATCATTAGAGTTATTATATCCTTTAACATTGTTTTAATCACTATAATTCATGTCTAATCTCTCTATTTAGATTTAAATGTGTGTCATAACTCAACACAATCCAACTCTCCATGTCTAGCGATATGGTGTACTTGACACTGATTAGGCAAGGCCATCTCAAAAAAGTTGATTTCAAGAAATTTACTTAAATGAGACTCATTATTATTGTTAGACCTATTGAAATTTATATTATATATTTAGAAATTATAATTTCTTTTCAATATGATATTGGTGTTACCCATCTATTTCTTGAGATCTAGGAATCATTAGCAAGCTTTTAAATAGTTCTTTGGATTGAGTCTAACACTCCCTTTGAAGGTTATGGGCTCTTATTCTAAGTGGTAGCTTGGACATTCATTCTTTTTATAATTACCATTGGTTGATTGTTTTGGGGGTGTACCTCAGCATTTGATTGGTTAAAGAATCCAAGTTGTTGGTTAGGTGTAGTATGAATCAAAGGCAATTGGTTAAGCACTAGTAATTGGTTCAAAGCAAGATACTTTTGATTCATGTTAGGGATGTCATTTTGAGTAGGCATATTTGGATCGATGTTGGGAATGGCAAAGTTAGGGTGTCATTATAGGTACATTTTCTCATTGATATGTATATCCTTATCATAAGCTAAGGGTAATGTGCTAATTCCCATGACTCTCCTTAGAAAAATGTCTATTATTGGATCTAAAGTGTTCTTTTGTATTTCTAAGGCTAACACATCCATAGGATTATATGGTGTGGATGTCAAGGTGTACATCTTCTATAACATAGAATTGAATGTTTTGATTGGCTCTTTAAGATCCCTTTTGAGGGTGGTAAACTATTGGTGTACAACTCCCAGGATAACTACCCTTCCAAATTGGGAAATAAAGGTATCATTGAACTGACCCCATCACATGATGTAATATTTTGGTAAGTTAAGGAACTAATCATAGGCTACATCCCTAAAGGTAAAGGGAAAAAGGTGACATTTCATATTTTCATGAATCATGTTGAGTGACATTAAAGATGCATTAAATGACTTCACATGTTCTTCAATAGTTACTCTCCTAGTAGGAGAGAAGAGGGGAAAATACTTATTTGGATTTCATGGTATATCATGTATAGGTCTAGGGACATTAATGGATGAATCAACTAACCATGACATGGCTAGCAAGAGGGGTTATAAATTTTGGTTAGATGGAGAATTCAATTGAGTCCTAGATTTTATGCATCTCCTTTGTCTTCTCTTTCTTTTATATGGGTTTCTAGAGATGCTAAATGAATTCTATGCTTAGATCAAGATCTAGTTCTAATCTTAGGTAAATCCAGGATCTAAAATGGGTATCAAGAGCCAAAAAACTACAAAGATAACCTCTACTGGTGCTAAATACAATAAAGATTGATCAATCTTTACCGAAAGGTTGAAGATCAAGAAATTTTACTTGTTATTTAAAGGTTTAAGATATGAAATCTCAAGTTCTCAAAATATTCACAAATACTTGTTAGATTTTCATGTAAACCTATAAATATCAATGTCAAATCAATATTCTAGAGGATTTTTATGCCTTATTTAATGATCTGAGAATGTTAGCTAACTCTAGTACAATAATATCCAAAGATTCACTTAAATCCAAGAAAATTATAGTAATTAAGATATCAAATGGGTAGATTCAGTATAAGCAATGCCTTAGAGATCGATCTTTGCACACATTTATAAATTCTTTAACATATTTACACCACACTTTGTAAAGATGATGAAAATAACCTTTAATATGTCTAAATGGTGGGGTATTTCACCTATATTTTCATGAATTAGATAAAATATCTAGATTCTTCTACCAAATTTGCATAAATGTACACTATATTTGATAAAATATTTAAGGAATGCAAAGATTATTGCAAAGAATGTAAAGATTCATGAAAATAACATAGATCCTTAGTGTTCTTTAATGATATCCATGTATTTTTAAAGGATCTAACATGTATAAAATGAATTAAAATATAATTCATTGAATATTCATATAAATAGTTGCATAATGGCCCTCCTTTTAGCACCATATAATTTCCCCTTCTTGTTGATACACTTTTATTGCTCCCTATATCACTAGGGAACAAAATAGAAATTAAGAAACTTAATTTAAAGTCCTATATTGACTTAGGGATTGCATTTTTTATACAAATATTGCTTGGAATATCCTAAATAACATATATGTGATCACCACTCTAAAGTTTGCAAGCAAACCCTACTATAGGGATATTAGATGTTATGTAGTGACATAGTTTCTAGCTAATCCTTGTGAGTTATTTTAATAGTTACCAATCAGTGCCCAACATGTAAATTAATAATGGATATATATAATGTTATCTGACCTAAGGTGGTTCATATGTGGATACCAAAGAGAGTATGATATGGCAGAGAAGAGATTGTGCTAAAGACGAACAAAGATGCCAAGTCTACTAACTTACAAGACAAATACATGAAACCAACATCTACTGTCCCTAGAATGATGCACAAGGCTAAATAAATGTATTTTATTCTTTGAGGGAAGATAATTCATGTATATAAAAACAAAATTTGCCTAAATATAACTCATTCATAGTAAATTTCACAACCCATCTAATTGAAAATAAGAGAAAATACAACAAATATACTATCAAATTAGTTAGCCTAGTGTTAAGTTAAAACTGAGAGATGCATGTATAAAATTTAATTAAAATATTAATTTCCAAATATTAAACAATTAGACATCAAAGCTTGATAAATAGTAACAAAAAATAATAATTACGCACTATAGATAATCTTGCGAATTCTTTAGCTCTCTTGTATTCATTCTTGAAAATAACTATTTCTAATTACAATTGAGTGGAGGACCCCTACTTATAGGCTTCAAAAATACCTAATACATGTTCAATTGGGCCCATGTATGGTGCATAAATACAAACAAGTGGCCAAAATTCCCTAATATGATGGAATATTCCATAATTAAATAATAAAACATAACTAAATATCCCTAAGGGCCTGGGGGTGGTTAAGTTGCTTGTTGTTGTTATTGCTTATTTTCAGCTTCCTCTTTTCTCCACACTTATGAATATGCATATTAATCCTTATCTATCTTATCAAATTATAGAGTCATGGGCCTAAATAAATTATTTTCCTAGATTAGCCTATTATGCTCTATGAGTATGGGTCTCTGGGCCTCTTCAATTGCCTCTACCTTCTACAGCTTTTGGTTGGTGAATGCCATGATGTCTATTACTTATGAAACTATATTGTCACTCACCACATCTTGTTGTAAATGTGTGATGAATGCCTTAATATATGAACTAAAATCTTTCTCTTCCATGAAGGAGCTATTAGTCTTGGTTACTCTAGTAATCATGGCATCCTTAAATAAGTGGGCTATCTTGAACTCAATTTTCTCAAAAGATGTGTTTGGATCTTTGAGTTGATCAGACCATGTATTCAAAATACTCTTCCTATTCATGAGGATGGTCTATTAGGCACTATGTCCTCAAGAGGAAAAACATTGAGATCAGAGAATTTGTTACTTCTTTCCACTCTTAACAAGTTTACGAACATGGTGTCATAATAGACAAGACTTATGTCAAGCTTTATGACCACCTTGGCTTGATGGATCCCATCACCTTGTATCTTCTTCACAACCTTATAAATGTTAAAAATGTTGATCACAACATTGATTATTGAAATCAATGTGCCTTATGGCACAGTGGGTAGTGTTTTCTCTTTTAGCCTTTGTAACTGTTACTACATCACTTTCATTATATTAATGGTGGATTTTTCTTGTGTTTATATTACAGACACTGGGTCCTCATCATCCTCTTACACTTCTTTAAGGCCTAATTTTTTCTTCATAGTCAAAGTGAAGAATGGTTATTCACTTTCACATATCACAACCAAGCATGACTATGGTTTTGTTACTTGCCTTCTCATCATCCCATTTATAGTTACAATGATAAGGTCAAATCTCATGCTAATTTGAGTTATGATTTGGGTTGCCTAAGGCCTCCCTTACCTTATTGTTTGCATCATGTCCCTCACCTAATTTGTGGAATCTTAAAATTTTCTTGAAATGGGGGTTTTTACAATGAGAATGATTGGGTAGAAGAATAATCAAGGGCTATATAAGCGATATACAAATTAGCTAGGTCTAATTGACCTAGTGAATAAAACAAGGATTTAGCTAGTCCCATGTCTAAAATAGGCCCATTCCCAAATCATTCACTCGGTAGAACCCACATCACCCCACCAAAGCCACCAAAATGATTGGGTTTTCAACATTGACCTCATTAGGAGTAGTTAGGTAGAAGAAGAATCAAGGGTTGTAAAAGGGATAGATAAATTAGCTAGGTCCAATTGACCTAGTGAATCAAATAAGGATTTATCTAATCCCATGTCTAAAATAAATGAGGTCAATGTTGAAAACCCAATGATTTTGGTGGCTTTTATAGGGTAAAGTGGATTCTACTAGGTGAATGATTTGGAAATGGGCCTAAGTGTCTTGGTGGGTATAGGGAGACAAGTGTGAGTGATTCACTTGTAGTAACTACCTAGGATTTGGTAAAATATCTATCTTGGCTTCCACTAGTACCTCAAGAGTCTAATTGAGGTGGAAAGTTGGTTGTGGCATGGTAGATGAATTGGGGAATGGTTCCTCCATGGGAAGCCATGGTTGGGGATGTGAACATGGGAGTGGCATGAGTAGTAGAAGAAGGGACATTTTAAAATGTACTAACAAATAGAAATGAAGGTAAAGGTGTTGTACTTATTAAGGGAATTAGGGGGGCTATTGGAGACTTATTCCTTGTATATAATTTCTCAAAAATCATCCCTACTAGTGCTTATATTACTTTTAATGAGATCTCAATTATTTTTGGGGACCCCTCCATAAGGTCAATGATACTAGGACTCGATTGGTCAGAGCTTTATGTGGTAGTTTTTTTAATAGATACAAATAAAATTATAGGACCTTGAGAAGGGATAGGTTGGTTATTGGTTTCTCCTTATTCAGTGCTTGGTGGCATGTCTTTCCCACTTGAAGTAACCTAAAGTGGGAGTCTATAGGGCCTATTCCTAATGAGAGGGGAATTATCCTCCTCTTCTTCCTCTTCTTATTCTTATTTTTCCTCATAGTCATCATTGAATATGCTCCCATGAGTTGGTGGGAGCTAAGGACTAGATATATCCTCCTTCTATCTTTCCTTATCAAGCCTCATGTCAAGTGGTATGTTCTTATTGGTAGCATTTCTTAGCAATACATCATCATTTATTGTATCAAGGTATATCTAGTCATGTACCTCATCCTAGTACTTGTATTCCATAGCTACATCTCTTATGAATTTGGTGAGGTGCCTTGAAATGACCTAGTTTGGCTCACATATTCTAAGGTCATTTTTATCTAATAGGCAAGAGTCCCAATGCCTTGATGCCACTATCATGTCTTGACATTGTTTCACCTTAGATATCCCTTGATAGTAAGGAATCTTGTGGGGATATGTCTTCTTCTTCCTCTTAAAGAGACTATCAACTCCATGAATCATCGGGTAGCCTATCTTCTCTTCTACTAGCTTCATTAGCACATACCTTAGTAGCATAAGGGGAGATAACATTAATCTTTCCACTTAAATGACTATATAGTTGGGGTGAAGCCATAAAATACCAATCTCTCTTAGTGATTATCTCACCTCTAATGGAACCCTCTGCATATCACACTCTATTATTGACCTATGGATAAAGGGGTATAAATAACCTATGATTATCCTAATATTCCACCTGAAGTGATGGATATGCAATGTGGATAATGATTGGGGCACAATTTCCTACCTCTTAGGGGACCATGTGTTTGGCGCTAATTGTGAAGTTACATAAATAACATCTAGTATGTATCTCATCCTATAGAATGGAGATCCATTTCTACATGTGTTTTCCATAACTATGGAAAAATTCTCACTAATAATATCCCTAAGCAGGGGAATTTATTGGTCATCTAAGATCAGCTACAATAGTGGGAGTGTCCTTATGTCTGTATATCTAATATGCACATCGACAAATACCTTGTTTAGTAAGATGAGACCATCCTTAACCCTTTTATAAATATTTTGATGGTTATTTATCCTTGATCATTCATGTAGAAAATCCCCTTAGGGTTAGTTACCCATGAGACTAGAACTTTATCCAGAATGTGCACCTCATACCAATTTTTTTATGATGCTTTGGTTATACTCCACCTATGACAGGGGTAGGTCATAACAATTTTTAAAACCTGGCCTCATAATGAAGGAATGGTAATCCCTTGGGGCATGGATTTGAGAAATCCATTCTCACATCTTGACATCCAGAAGATAGCATAGACTAGGTCTATACATGACATGACCTCTATTTTTATTGTGGCTTTGTGAAGATTGAAAACTTGGTTTTTTAGGATATCAAAAGAAAGATGAATGATGTAAGGAATGGTTTTAGAATCATAAATATCCTTGACCTCTTCAAAATTATAATACATACTATTGTAATGCATGTCCCATATGTTTATGGCATTGAGAATGAACTATGTGTCCTCAAAGATGACTAAATTGACAAATTGAAGTAAGAAATCATCATTTACAAATGAGATGCCCTTACCAGATGTGGAAGGTCCTTTTTGTGTCTTTTTTTAGTGCTCATAGGTAGAAATTGGTATTTTCTCATACTTCTATTCCACTCTAGAGCTTCAATAATGGTGTTCTAGGTGTAATTCAGGATGAGTTTGAGTTTAGTTGAGTTATAGAGAGGGAAAATTCTTGGGGCTTTAAACACAAGTGTAGTTGACAATAATCAAGTTAAGTATCCTTTTAAAGATTACCTTGATTAATTCAAGGTTGTATGGTGATTTTGGTTCATATTAAATTAATGGTGAGCTTGTCACCTTTGCATTCCAAATTTAACATTGATTTGCTTTTGATTTTCTATTAGTTTTAGTTTTAAGGCTAAAGATCACCATTTTTTGACATGTGGAATGCCACATCAGATCTAAATAGGTGTTTATGGAGTGTAAATGGGACTAAGCTACTTATTTCGCTTAGACTAGTACATGTGGAACTTTGGGATTGGTCTTGGGTGTTGTAGATGTGGCTCTATGTGATGACTCAATTATTTAGTGCCATGTGGTATCCTTTGATTTTTAGCAAGTTATAGGGTGGATACCTCTACTTTGATCAACTTTGAGAGTGCCACTTATTATTATCATAAGTAATCAAGGCCTTACTTGGATAAGTGGCTCTTTTATAGGCAATCATAATATTACTTGGATAGGTGGTGCCTCTTGATTAGTCTGGGTAGTTGTCAGTAACTTTATTTTAAATATGTGGCTGAAGTGGAGCCATGCATTGATTTTGGAGATGGTTTGATTGAATTTAAGGTGTATCTTTGTCATAAATCTAGGTGGAATCATCATACAAGTTCAATTTGGACACATGTCACTCTAAGAAATGATCTAGTCGATTTGAGTTTGAAACTTCATAGAAATGACATGTGGCATCAACTTCAAAGTCTAGTGGGGACATAAATCATTCTTTCATACCTTCAGAGGTGAACAAGTGGTTCTTTAGATAGGAGTAGCATGAACATGACAAGTTTTAGCATCATGTTGATTTGAGGGGGACACACATTGTTCTCATGAGATCCTCTTCATTATTTTACCACTTATTATTAGATGAGGCTTAGACACATAAATACCATATATCATTTATTAGATGGTTTTATTACATCCACATGTTCATTTGGTGTGTCCTCATAAAATTTGGATCATATGTGATGTGGTATTGACACACATCAATTTTGGATGAACCTTCAAGGAAATGCATTACTTTAGAAGGTTGCTCAACATTGGATGGTTATGCTTAGGACACATGTAACTATCTCATGGGGTTTTTTCTTATAGCAGGATGCATGGTAGAATATATCAATCAAGTTTGTTTGGATGGTCTACTATCTTGACATGTACCGTATGAATTTGAATTATAATATCTAGCTCTGTCACAAGATATCAGGATGGTGCCACATGGTTCCTGGGGTTTGTATATTTGTTTCAAGTGTCATATGTGGAGTGATTAATCATTGAGGCATCATGAAGGTTGAAAAGGTGGACATCTATCCTCTTTAGGTTGTGAACTTAAATTTGACATCATATGAGGTGTCTTAGTCACTAGTTTAACTTTGACATCTAATGAAGTCATGCAAGAATTTAAGTTATACTTTAGGAAACATCAAATAACCATCATAAGAAAAATGAAGCTAATTTAAACAAAGACTACATATGTAAATTCTTCAAATAGAATGTATGGTCAGTCTGATAGGATTTGGTGAAGTCTATTGTGTTTGTGCCCATTTGAAGATTAGGTGGAATACTTTGACAAAGGCCTATCTACACATCTTGAATCAATTCATGGTTAATTATCCATTGAAACTTGGAGAAAGCTTGAAGTAAATTGTAATAATTTAGATATTTCTAAATGTTAGTTTGTATTTCAAAATGAATATTTAACCAAGAAGTTCTTGAGAAGTATTGAATCAATTTTTTATGTGGATAAATGACTCGTCAATCTTGGATTTTAGGTATATTGAATAATTGAAATATGAGGGTCCCCATTCTAAGCATAGTTGGTAGTTAAGCATCAATAGTAATTACATCACACATGGTAATTTATTTTTGTAAACTATCTTGTTGGCTGGATAAAACTGCATCAAAAGATCTTGAGTGGAAAAAAAGTCTTTTGGACACTCATGATTAAAAGCAAAAAAATAATTAAAAAAATAGTAAATTAAATTTATTAAAAAATGAAAAAATCAAGGTGGAAAAATAACTTGTTACCCATCTATAGGAATAATAATAATAAAGGTCATTTGATGTAAGTCACTACTAAATTTGAGTTTTTACAAGTCTACTTTATGTTTATATAGGACTATTTTAAGTCACAATAGGTCCACTTTTTGTTACTACAAGTAACTTGAAACATGTATCATCTACCCATACAACATCCAAATTTGTAGGTAATCATCTATGCCTACAACCTATAGATATATATAGATCATTATTTTATCTACCTACATATAACTCTATTTCAAATTGAAACATCTATAATAAATAGTGTTTTACACTACATCATATATAGGAAACTCTATTTCAACCTACAATATCTATAGTAAACTCTTACTTAAACCTGCAACCTCTACAAGAATCCTTTAGTAGTATTGATATTCATTCCTATAATAGTTATAGTAGTTATCATATGATATGGTCTCAAATATTAAGTGAATTCATAATTTTTCCTTTTTTAATAGTATATTTGTATATTCTCAAGTGACTTTAGGCTCCCAAAATCCACTACTACCTCTTTCCTTCTTGCAAAGTTTTCATCTCCAATACTAATTTGAAGCCTTCCACTCCCAATTAATTATTTTTTGATCATATGATATTGTCCCTATGGGAATTATATCATTTCATGATGATCTCATCATACAAGTAATTCATTAGTTTAAGCGATAGGAATATAATTTTAAAATTAACATTCACATAAAAATTTACTCACAAGAGTGGTGTAACAAAACCTCTCTTCATCAGTTTTAGAAAAAAGTTGCCTAGATTTTTTTTCATAAGCTCTCAACTATCTTACATGTTCGCATATAATCTAATTGATGGATCTTGATATGGGATATATGGTGAAGTACCATTGTCCATCCATTGAGAATAATTATATTGGTTAAACCAATGCAATGGAACAAGTACTTATATTAGTAATATAAAATATTATATATTAATCTTATAGTTTATTTTACTATAAATATTGATTATTTATATGATATGACTAATTATGATTTCTTACTTTTAAAATAAGCCATATTTCACTAAATTATTTTTTTGCATTTTTTACCACATCATCCCAATGCAATGTCATCATTCAACATCATCTTCCCCAAATGATTTCATTTCAATTTTCTCTCATCTCATTTTATTTGTGTACCTAATTGTCCCATTCATTTAACTTGATTTCAAGTGAATGTTTTAAGTTGGGTGGATGGGTGTTACTCAATGTCACTTTTGAAATGTACTTTATAAAGACACACTATACACGTATCACATTAATAACCAAAGCAAACTTGATTCAAATGATTTGATTTTTCTTGTATAAGTATGGAATAGCATTACAAATTCATACTGAAAAATACCATCTTTCTTATGAACAAATATTATGCTATTTTTGAAATAATATAATATATGAATGTGATAGTAGTGAAGGACACATGCCACAATGTGATGAGATATAAAGTTCATGAAACCCACTAACCAAAAAATACTACATATTAACGTTGGTGTAGTATCCCTTTTTGATGATATAGGATGGATGGTATACATAGAAAGATTAATAGAATATTATTTTAGAATAATGCAAGATTGTTATGAACACTTAGGAATGAATTTTTTTAAAGGGTACTAGAAATAGTCTTAATAGAATAATTCATATAATAAGTAATTGTTCTAATGTATACATGGAAATTATGGATATAAAGACACATTATTGTATATGCCATGGCAAGGTGCACTTCCCTAAGGAAAAAATTATGATTTGTTGCTCAAGGAGAGAATATTTGTCTCTTCCTACTCCTTGGTGTTAGGTGGCCATATGTTTCATCAAATAATTCATATTGTAAAGTAGGTTTAATTTGTTATACACCAATCAATTGAATTTTTTATTCATTTAAGGCATGGCTATATCATATACATTACCAGTTATTTTATGCACTTTTTGAGAAGAATGGCCAAGGAATTTTAGAAAAGAAATCCTTCTTCACTTTTCAATCATTATTTAATAACATCAATTGTAATGGGATTATTAACTTTAAATAGACCTAATGTTAGTTGGGATGAATTTGTATCCATGACCCAACTTCTTATTTAGGGTGTTATTTAGACTAAACCCCCTCATAACATATCCTCCACTCACTAACAATTAAAAGCTTTATGTATCATCATCTGGTAGACAAATGATATGATCTCATAGTTTGAGAGCCAAGGTAATAATAAAAATAGTATATTCATCTAATGTAGTCACAATTTACATTTCCTCATAAGTGGAAATCTCTTAATAAGCTCTAGTTTTGTGTGCAGAATATAGTAATGAGGAATCCATTAGTTAAAGTTTTCAAACTGAAGAAGAAACATAAGAATAAGAAATGAAAGCAGATGATGAAGAACAAGATATGAAAGAAGAACTTATTGACAATGAATAAATTCAAATGAAAGGATAACATATTCCTAATGAACAAAATATATAATAATAAAAAGAGGATTAAATTTTTGTTAATGAATAATTTCAAGAAAAATAGGAGTTTTTAGTAATTGAGGAAAGGGAACATACCACTGATCATCTTAGTCCATAATGCAGTGACCATGACAAGTTATTTCTTGCATGACATGAGATATAAATTTTAAAGACTTAATTTTTTGGATTATAGGAAATAAAAAGTGGACTGTAGACATTATCTCATGTGGCATTTGAGGAATAATAAATAGTAATTGGAACACAAGAACTCGTAACCAAGACACGATAACCTGTAGGAACCACACAATAACACATAATAGTAACTAAAACATATTCCTTTAAGGAAATAAAATTTTAAAATCATGTAACCAATGTACCTAAGATACTTATAGTCATAATCATTAAACCTAGATCTTATTTTTAAAAAATAATTATGATTGAGAGAAGAACCAAATAAAACTCATGTAGACTATATTACAATAAAAGGGAATTAATAGATAGTTGAATCCTTAAACTTGAGTTTATTTAAGGTATAATAATAAAATCCATTTGTTAAAATAAAAAATAATAATATTAAAAAACATATAAAGGAAAAGGATGAAAATTTTAAAAAATAAGATAACATTTTTTTAAATATTTAATTCTTACATTTTGTGATATAATTATGCAAATGCTATAATGTATAATTTACCATAAAGTATATGTTTTATATCTTTAGGGGATAGAATTATTTTAGGGGAAAGAGACTATAATATTTCCTTTTGATTTATATAATGAATATCTCAATAGAATAAAAAAACACAAGGACTTAACATGTGAATTCTACCAACATGAATTGGTGATCACTAGTAACAAAGAGTGGAAACCAATTTATTGATAAGAGATGTGCATAATAAGACTTAATGTTCTTATCTTATAAATTTTATAATAATATGATAATAAATGGTGATATATTATATTTTATAGACCTTTACCCCACCTAATCTTATATCATGTTTTTAATTTCTTGTCAAAATAATCAAGAAATGGGATAGTCTTATTCAAGACCCTAAATATAATATTGTTGTTCATGATTCCATGTGAGAAGTCATTACACATATAATTTATATTTATAACCAGATTTGTAAATAATACCTTGTTAGTTTTAAAATGATATGGGTAGAACTAAGACCATATTTGAATCAAAGAGCACCATATTTTGTTCATAATTTCAGAGCTAAAATAGAAGACTTGTCAGAATTATAACTTTTAAAAAATTTGATATAGTTGGATGGATATGCATGAAGTTCATAATGATAATTCTTTAGTCTCTTATACTATACTTTAATTAAATAATACAAATTTTATACACATAACATTTTAAAACTTTATCAATTACTAACACTATCTATCTTAAAGAAACCAATCAAGTTTTAATCTCTCTGAGTGCATGTATTAGGGGTGAACTAGGTAAGGGGTTGATAGACCATTGTTGTTTTTCAAGATTGTTGTCCCTTTTTTCCACTTGTTATATACACACTTGTCTCCTAAAATCATTCCCCTAATCTTGGCCTCTTGTTTTGCACCCTCATCTAGTCTTTTACCACCTTCTTTAGCACTTCCCTAACTTAATCGCCTTTTTGATAGTTTACATTACATAGTCAGCCACATCGACCTTGTATTCTTATTGTTGAAACTTATCAAGGTATAGGCTGACCCTTGGTAAACTTAGTACATGACCTAGTTTTTTTTTTAAATTACTATACTAGGTTGATCAGGTTGACCTTATCGAACTAAAATTTTAGAAGGGTTTAGGGTTAAATCCACCTATATAAACACATTCATTTTTCCATTTCTAAAAGAAGAGGAGTAAGATATATTTTGCATCTACTTATCGACCATTCTAATTGAGAAATCATCGTAGGGTTTCATAATTTATTTGTAGGTATGGATCTTGTCTTGTGAAGAAGAATTTTAAATGCATCGATAGGTTGTGTAGCGTAAAAATTTTATCCTTGTCATCCTTATGTACCACAACAATCTTTTATTAATCACCTTGGCCAAGAGAGATATTAAAGCTCGATGGGTTCATATTCAAAGGTAAGTATTCCTAACTTTTTCCCTCCTTTGTAAGATGAGATAGATATGAATTTGCACTTATCTTCCATGCATTAAGGATTATGTATACATTGATGTTAGTATATGTCTCCTATGCATGTTTAATTTTCATATTTTTTACCCCCACTATATGCCACAAGATTTGGTTGTCACTAGATTAGATTTTGCATCTACTTATCCACTATTCTAATTGAGGAATAATCTTAGGGTTTCATACTTTATTTGTAGGTATGGATCTTATCTTGTGAATAAGAATTTGGATGCATCGATAGGTTGTGTAACCTCAAACTAATTTATCCTTGTCAAACATACCACAACAATCTTTTATGAATCACCTTGGCCAAGGGAGATATTGAGGCTCAATGGGTTCATCTTCAAAGGTAAGTATTCCTAACTTTTTTCCTCCTTTGTAAGAGGAAATAGATATGCATTTTCATTTATCTTCCATGAATTAAGGATTTTGTATACATTGATGTTAGTATATATCTCTTATGCATGTTTAGTTTTCATGTTTTTTACCCCCACTGTATGCCACAAGATTTGATTGTCACTAGATTAGATTTTGTTTACATTGATATTTCCAATGAGGTCAAGGCCCCATGTAGAAAATGTCCATGGTGTCAACATTGGTTTTAGAGTCTTGGCTGGGGCATGAATTATATTAGCATGCCATTGACACTTGTCACACTTATTTACATATACAGCTACATCTAAATCTATTATGGGCCAATAATAACTAGTATGAAAGATATTTTTGGATAGGATGGCCTGACTAGTGTGGGATCCACATACTCCTTCATAAACTTCTCATAATGATAGTGAAGATTTTACCAAAGTTAAACAATGAAGCAAAGTTCCATAAAAATATGATGGTAAAGTGTTGATCCAAGTAATTTCTAATGAGTGATTTGGTAGATGAAGGCTTTGGATTGTTTTTGAGATAGGTCAAGTGGTAAAAAATGGTCATGGAGGTCATTATAAAATTTTAAGTACTAGATAATACTTGGACCAATAATATCACAAATCATCATGATAGTTGAATGTTCTTGAGCTAGTGATAGAAAGTTCTTGACAAGGACTTGATACTTTGCACTTGTGTTTGTTTATTAAATTAGTGATCCAATAGTGACCATAACATCTATGGTTTTATTAGTTACCCTTAGTATATGCTCAAACTAAATGTTAGTAATATATCATTTGAGAGTGTTGACCATGGCCTTATATGGAACTAGGTTATCATCTTTGGTCTAAAAATGTTATGTAACCTAATTGATGATTAGGTGAGAATCCCCATAAACCTTGAGATGATATGCATTCCATTTTACCACTTGGAAAATCCCTAAAATAAGTGCGTCATATTTAGCCATGTTGTTGGTATAAGGAAAACTGATCTTGAATGATTTATGGATTAGATCCCCGTATGGTGTAATAAATAAAATCTTTGCCATCAATCCATGTGATGTGAATGATTAATAAAAATAAAACTTCTAGTGTTTATCCTCAAGAGGTGTGTCAATGATGGTCATTATGGATTCATTGGTAAATTGGAATGTGAGTTGCTCTATATTACCAAGGGGTGATTCAACAAGCTAATAGTCAATAATTTTCCCCTTAATGGATTTTTGATTGATGTATTCAATGTCAAACTCACTTAGAAGCATAATCTACTTGGACATGTATCCTTGTAAAGATTTTTTAGTTAGTAGATACTTGAGTGGATATACTTTTTAAATAACCATGGTCTTATTATTTAATATGTAATGGCATAGTTTTTGAGCTACAAAGACCATGGCTAAATGAGCTTTTTCTATGAACATATAATTATATTGATACACAACCAGTGTATCAATTAAATAGTACATGTCATGATCTTTTCCATTTTCATCATGATGAGCCAAAAGTGCCCCCAAGGCAATGTTAGTAGTTAATAGATACAAGAAGAATGGATTTCCTAGCATAGGAGGCAATAAAAAAATAGGTGGATTCACTAAATAGTCTTTGATTTGTTGAAAATTTATTTGGCAGTGATCATCGTAGTGAAATGTGACTCCCTTCTTTAGAAGATATGTAAAATTATTACATTTGTTGACCAGTTATAATATAAAGCATAAGATAGACTAGATCTTACCTTACAAATTGTCATGTTGCTTCAAAGTAGTTGGTTGTTTCATGTATATTATAACTTGGAATTTGGTCAAATCAACCTCAATGCCTTGATGAGACATAATGAATCTTATAAATTTACTTGATGTGACTCTAAAGACACACTTCTTAGGATTAAGTCTGGCTTTGTATTCACATAATCTTTCAAATATTCTAAGTAGCACTACTGGGTGATCGACCATAGTCTTTGATTTTCCAAGAATGTCATCAACATATTATTCAATAATAACATGCATAATATCATGAAATATGATGGTCATGGATCTTTGGTAGGTGGACCCTACATTATTAAGACCAAATGACATAAATTGATATAATAAAATTCCCCATGGAGTAGTGAATGCTATTTTATGTTGGTCTTTTGGTGTTATTTTGATTTGGTTGTATCTTGAAAATCCACCCATTAATGAAATAATTTCATAACCTTTAGTGGAGTCAATGATCATGTCAATGTTTGGAAATAGAAAGTCATCCTTAGGGTAAGCTTTGTTTATATCATAGAAATTAGTATAGATTTTGATTCCATTTAGATTTTTGCTAACTGGTACAATATTGGATATCCACTTTGAGTAATTGATGGATCGAATACATCATGATTCTAAAATTTTTTCCAACTCTTTTTTTACCAATACAAAATGCAAGGATGCATCTTACATAAATTTTGATTTACTAGTTTGGCATCAGGATTAACCACAAGGTGGTACAAAACCAAGGCAAGGTTGAAACCTGGCATGTCAGAATATATCCATGCAAATATATCCACAAATTCCCTTAAAAGGTTTTTAAGGACTTCATGCTCCTTCTCAGCAAGGGAAGCACCAAGCTTGATCTATTTTGGGTAATTTGGGGACCTGATGTTAACCTTTGTCATATCTTCAACTAGAATGTTCAAACAATTTTTAAATATATTGGGAAAAGATTTAAACTAGTTGGAACATTAGAGTCCTATGATAGGAGTGTCTCTTAAAGTTCCCCTAGGCATGACAAATCAAGGTCCCATAATGGAAGGTTTGGCCATGTAACAAAAAATATTATAAACTCCTAAAATATTCGATCAAAATATTGTTATTCTTCAAAACTGAGCTCAGACTCACATACAAGTTCATCATTGGTGGTATTTTGAGATATGGTTGAAGAATGTTGAACACTCCCATCTAATGGAACCTAAAATAGGTTTTCACCACTAGACTATCCTTTTTATTTACTTTACTCTAGTCAGAAAGTGCCTCAAAGAGGTTTTCACATTGGGACCTCAATGTTTTTATTATTTTCTTTTGGCTAAACCACCTGCTCTCCAAAATATGTTTTAGGATCTAACTTGATTGAGAACCCTAATTTATGGTCCCCTAATGAAACATTGTCTCTAAATATGAAGAAAACATATAAAACCTCATTATTTTGAAACACATTAATCAGTATATTAGACTCTTGCTAGTCCCAATCTACCAGTTGGGGATAATACACTGGTAGTGGGTTATGATGAATGATTGGGGTAAAGGTAAAAATATAATGGGTGTATAAAAAATGGGTCTTAATTAGGTCATCAAAAGGGCTATGATTAGACTCTGCTTCACTTTTGACATATTCATCACTAGTTGATGGTGATGGAACATGAGTAAGGTATATGGAGTCACTCCCAAGTGGTTTAAATCTAATTCCATAGGGTCCTTTATATTTGGTCATGAAAATTAGCTCTAGTATTCCCTATTGATTAGGTTTAAGGCATTATCCTTCATAGTCTTGATTCTTCATGATCCTATTGGGATTATGATAATTTATATTCTCATAACAATCAACTTGGTTGTCATTATACAACCATGAATCATCCCCTTCAAGAGGGTCTAGTTCTAGGATAGATGTTGGTACAAATGTGACAAGTGCTTTACCTTTGCTCTTTTTTTCCATTTTGGATGATGTGGCTTAGCTTGAGGTCTTCCAAAGGACTTTGGACTCTATGGAATGTTTGAAATATGAAAGGTATCATGGGTCACATACTCCCTTGGGCCATTAGGTGATATAGCAAAATGATTGGATACACAAGGATGTGGCATGTGGGAAATGGAATAAGGGCATTAAGATAAATGCAATTATCCTCCAATGAATCTAGGAGTATGTTTTTACCCTTATCTTTCTTGGCCATTGGATTCATGTTTAAGTGATAATTATAACTCTTAAACTTAGCCTCTAGGTGTTTATAGTACTTGTATGGATGTAAATCTCATGGTATAAAAACTTCCATCCTAAATGGGAGAACTTGATACATTGGTACAATGTCAATGGGATGGAATGAATTTCATGTAACTAAGGTCTTCCTAAAATCATATCATATGAAAAATCAAGATCTATCACATGGAAAAGTGTATCATGGGTCAAGGGCCTCGAAATAACTAGAAAATAGATGGTGCCCTATGATTCTCATTACTCATTGTCATAGACTTTGATGGTTATTGTTTTTTCTTGAAGATCTACCATAGTGTACCTAGGAAGTTTGATGAGCTTAAGAGACACTATGTTTGGAATTGATCCATTGTCTATAAGGACATGTTTCACTTTGTGCTACTTTATGTAAACTTGCATGTATAATGGGCTATTATGCAATGGGACAATGGATGACATATCACTTTGGTTGAAAGTGACTTATTGGGTTAGAACTAGGTGTCCAACTAAAGCTTGGAATTTATCAATGGATATGTCACTTGAAATAGTGGATTGGATCAAGAAGTTATTTATAATATTTTTATGGATTATTGACATATGAAATAAATATAAAATGGAGATTTTTGTGGGTGTATTTTATAATTGTTCTATAATGTCAAATTTCTTCTCTTAGTTAGTGTTAAATGGCTTATTCTGAGGTGTAATGGCTAGTTAGATAATGGGTGAAGTGGAAGATGGTTCTAGGCCTAAGATGGTAATATTTGACCTCCAAGTTGTGATTGCACAATCATGATTTAAATATAGGACCATGATTAATAACAAATTATGGTGATGGTGTGGGACTAAATAGGACAAGTCCCAATTGCTAGTGTACTTGTGCATGGTCGTAGGGTAAGGAAGAGTTATTGGTATAAGGTCTAAAAGTGGTAATACTTTTTTTTTGGTTCACCTATGTGTGGTCCCAAGTCAAAGAAGTATTTTTGAAGTGATTGGATTGGTTTGGTATGGTTAGAAATGGTCTCATCTGATTATAATTTGGTCTAGGATTAATGGAAATGGTATTATCACTACCTCCTACAATATGGCCTATTACTTTATTGTAGTCATGTGCAACTACATGGTAGTTTTTTTGGTTGTTACCATTCTAACCTTGGTTTTAATGGTTCAGCCTTTGATTTTTAATTTGATATTATTGATTTTGTTGTCGCACTAGCTAGTGTTGTTGTTGCTTTTGAGGCTAGTTTTTATGTTGGGGAAAGGGGTTTTGATAGATTCTAAGGGTATAATTAGAAGTGGAAGTACCTTTATCTAATGTTATCTCCATATTCTCAAACATATTTTGAATCAAATGTTTAATTTACACACTTCTTCATAAATTGTGTCCATTGACCCAATGATATTTGTAGAATTCATTTTCATGGTACCAATCAGTATAAGGAATGCCTTGAGGATAATGTTTTTGTATAGACCAACTAATCAAATTAGTGATAGAAATTTTGTGAAACATAGATTCAATAGGATCTCTAAGGTCACTAAAAACATGGTGAGTAGGCATTGTTCTCCTTGAAGGAGGGACTTGTAATGGCAAAGGTGGTTGTGTCTATTGTGCGGCCCTAGGCTATTGCATTTGTGGTGCATGTTTCTATTGATAAAGAGGTTATGTGGTAGGAGTGATATGAAAAGGTAGTGTTGGATAATAAGATGGTTCTTTCACCATTTTAACATGATGAAACTTAGTTAATCCATTTCCCAAAACATTGTTATTATTATTGAATTACTTTGGTCTATCTTCGTTATTGGCTTGTGCTAGTTGTTATGTTTGTACTTGGATTAGATGTTGGCTATAACCATTTCCATAATTGGTAACTTAATTATAATTATTTTAATTAAGATTTATTATTTCCTTATTAATAAGGTCTCACTTTATCAACAAACCTTTGCCAATGATCTCCTTAAAGGTATACACACACTGTAGTTCTAGATGATAGGATATCTCACTATACAAATTTTTGGTGAACATAACAAATAATTATTTATCTAGTAAAAAATGGGTGAATTAACTTGTAAAGGCTCTCCATAATTTTAGATAACTTGAACATATCTCACTAGCCTTATACTTGTCTTGTGTTAAGTCAACTAGAGAAATCTCATGCTTGAGATTGTATGAAAAGTGTTGCATAAACTTATCTAAAAGGTCATCAAAATCAGACATGAATTTCTTAGGAAACTTAAAAAACCACTCTAAGGATTGTCTTGATAGAATCCTTGGGAACAACAATAAAATTTATGTTATTATATGCCATTATCTAACATGCAATAAAGAACTTGATCAAGTGAGCTTTGGGGTAACCTTTCCCTTTGTATTTGTCAAATTTTGGTGGTTCATATCTTGGAGAAAATGGTATCTACAAGTACTCCATGTTTAATGGATAAGAATACACATCATATAACTTCAAATTTTTAATCTATTTCCTAGCTTGGATGGTAGTAATCACATCCTTCATCTATTTCAACTCTTGGGATAGGAAATTAGAGGGAATATTGGCTTGAGGGATAATATTAGCTTGGGTAGATGGTTGAGAAGTCACGAGTGGAGAAATTTAACTAGGTTATGATGGAGGTATTGACTAGGGTATGTTGTTTTTGTTGGGAAATAGACTAGGAATACACATGTAAGGAATATGGTTTGATTTTTGGAATTGAATGTGGTTGTGTAATATTCTAGTTAGGGTTGGATATGTAGGCTTGGTTTTGGAGATTTTGAAGTTGAGATGGAGGGATGTAACTATGTTTTCACTATTGAGGTTTAAGAGGGACATGTTTTTGAGTAATCAAATCTTATTGTTTAGTGGGTACTTGTGAACCAAGACCCTATCTTTGAACTAGTGGTACATTTTGCACAAAAGGAAAATGTTGCCTGATTGGTACTTGAGGAACATTAAAACATATTTGTTTCATGAATCCCATTTGAGAAGTGGGTACATGTTGGATATTCAAAATTTATTGACCAATAGTTTTACATTATTGACTAAACATTATTTGTCTTTGAGGTGGCACATTGGTCTATGAGGAAAAAGATATGCTCCACTATTTGTGAAGGTGGAACATTGGTTTCCCTTATTGAGGTCACAACATATTTGACATTTGATGCATTGGTATATTGGATTATGCTTGATGTTATGGAATAATACTTGTTTCCTATTGGGGAGGAGTAGGATTCATCACATTTTGTTATTGAGGAATGACATTAGTCACTGACTAGCTACCTAATCCTATTGGTTGAGCACTAGAAGAAGTAGATGGTTAAGGATTAGCAGTAGTTAGTTGAGGTTGGAATGTAAAAATTCCTAATCCTTAATTTTTGTAACTAATCATGGTGTTAAATAAAGGTAAACTTGCTTTTTTATTAGTTGTCTATGTATTTACACCACTTTGGTTTGGATTGGACATTGCTTGTACATTATCCACTATATTTTGGCCACTATTTTGTGTAGAAGTAGAAGACACTTCTTCTATGGTTGGGTTCTGAAATAATTTTTTAACCAAAGTCTTCTACATGAATGGGTCTACACTCTAATTTTCTATACAAATCAACTTTATTAATGCTCTAGTTGAGGGAACTAAATCTATGAGAGGCCTATTTGACATGGTAATTTGGTTAAAATTATGCACTAGGTTTAAGTAGGTTTGGTATGTTATCTACATCTATATAAAATGATCCTCCATGGGGTCCTTGTGTTTGAAATGCATACTAGGTTCTTGATATGTTATTTAGACTAGAGATAAAGGATTTCTAAAATAAGCTTATTGATTATACATTATGTTATGAGGCATTCTTATTAGACTTAGTAAATTCTCATGGGGGAAGTCTACCAGAAACTTGGTCCCTACCTATATGGCTCTAACCAAAATATAATCTGTTTTCTCCAATAAGTGATGCTCAAATAGATAAGAATCATACATGCATGGTGTAGTAACATAGTATGGTTTTTGAAGAAAAAGTTCCTTAACAGTAGGTACCATGGATAGGTATTGCTCTATTTGTGCTTGATCTTGTTCTCAATAAGGAGTTGTGTTTACCAAGTAATGGGCCAATGGGTCTTGGGTCTATGCCCCTATTTGAGAATTATAAGAGGGATAGACATCTATTTCATAATAAACATTATCCACATAAGGATCTTGAACCATTTATTCTTGTGTAACCACATTACTAAATATCATATTATACAGGTTGCCACTAAAAGTATAGGAAGACATGTTGGGATCCATAGTGAATCTCTTACAACAAAAATAGAGTTCTATAAACTCTAAAAATGATATGTCCAAAAATATGCTCAAACTAGGTCTAACTTGGCCAATAGAATGGATAGGTATATCCAAAAATCTTTATGCAATGACTTGTGACAAAAAAAGCTAACGTCAAGTGTCAAACACTACACATCTCACACAAAAAGGTTAAGTAAAAGGACCTTAAATTGAAATGCAAAATTATAAGTCAAAGTGTTTCAAATTAGTTTAATTTAGAAAAAATAAAAGCTTCTAGGTCTTTTGACCAAACACAATGTTAAAAATTAGGCTCAAACAAAGTGGATATGCTAGGAAATTTGGACAAATAACTTAGAAATATATGCTTTAAAATATGAGTTACTTAATCTAACAAATTTGAAATACTTCTAGAAAAAACTAGGCATTTGACTGTTCTTCATAAAATTTGATTGATAATTATGAGGTATTAAACAAAAGGCACTTGGAGATAGTTTATTTTCTCTCAAATAATGGCACAAAGCTAAGTTCTTAGTTTATTTTCTCTTAAATAATGACACAAAGATAATTTATTTTGATAAATAATCTAGACAAAGGTGAATGGTATAATTGTGTTAGACAAAGATTTACAAAGGATACTTAGATTGCTTGGAATTTGAAAAGACTTGAACTTTATGAAAATAGGTCTATGAAAGAAGTCTCAAAATAATCTAAGCAACATAACAATGCTAAACTAATCAAAAGATGTGGTAAATGTTTGTTTCAAAAACTCTAAGGAAAACTAGTTCCAGCATAATTTTGGTAGTGTAACACTACCCTCCTTAACTCAAATGATACCCACACATAAAGTTGGAAAAATTTCTCTAAGGCATGAGTATGCTATCAAATGGATAAATGGAAAAATAGGATGGGTAGTCAAAGTCTAGGACACAATATATTATTAAACATTCAAGATGACTTGAGTTTTAGCAAATGATGATAATGATGTTAATCTAAAAATGGCCCTCAATTCAAATTGGGAATTCAACTCAATTTAAAACAAGTCAAGTACAAAGTGGTAGACCCAATTTAACACATCAACATTTAAAATATGGAATAGTCCAATTTCAAATTTAAACTATCAGTGAGCGAATTACATAAAATGTGGAAAAAGGTCTATACTCAACTGGGTAGCATAACTATGCCAAATTAGAAGATATGACACAACGTGTATGATGATGAATTTGAACAAGGAAAAATATGTTTTTACTTGGGAAACATAATGCCTCCTTTGTTCAAAGAAATTTGGGGATAATGTGTTTAGTTATGTCATTTTATTAACACCAAGTTTTTACTCTAAAAAAAGACTAAGTAATCTAAGACCAAGACAAGACAACTAACTAAATGTCTTAAATCCTAAAATTACAAGGTATGACAAAGTGGGGTTAACTAAATTAATTGGTTTTCGAATGTTCTACATGGATCAATTACATAATGACTTTCATATCGAATGATGCAAAAAATAACACTTAGTTGGGTGCCCATGAAACTTGGATTATTGTAAAAAGGTCTTACCCTTTTTTGTAACCACTACATCCATCATTTGATTAGTGTAGTGTGATGTCAAATGTGCAGATACATCTTGGTGCTTAACTCCAACACTAAAAAGTGGTTTAATTCTTCAAAAAATTTATCCTAGTGGGGGAAATAAAGTCAATTATAGGAGAGAAAACCTTGGGTCGTATATTCCATATAAAACTTGTGGGAGGGAATGAAGTCCCCCTCATAAGCCAAGATTTAATGAAATAATTGACTAAGTGAAAGATCTTTAGAGGTTGTGTCTAGGTCACACAAGCCATGCAGGTCCTTAAGGAGAGCCTTAACAACTTCTCTTCCACACTTTTGATTAATGAAATTTGAAATAAAGATGGTGATTTTGATCCCAAAATTTCCCAAAATGGGATGGATGGGAGAGCATGCATGCAACATCTTTATTTTTGCCAATCAAATTCTACTTAAGCAATTATTGAATACAAACATTGACAAATGTGTTCAATTTTAAACATTAAATGAAAAGTATGGTGATGTTATTTTGACCCCTTTGTCTTAAGTTTTAAAAACATATAAAGATTAAAAAAAATAATAAATGAAACAATAAGCACCTACATTCATTTTAAACCCAAACTTTGAAGTGTTTAATACTTAGCATGCTAAAGATTCATTTTAGGCACCAAATTTGAAGTGTGCATGATTTTAACCAATTTCTTTTTAAAATTCTAAATTGAATTTTATGATTAGTTAAAACACCCAAATTAACTTCCAAACCATCTTTTTAACCTGCAAAAACAAGATTAGGACTACCTATTTTGAAGCACTTTAGAAGATGAGATAAGGACTTTTGAAAAATGAGCTCTCACGATACACACATTCAATTTGGGTTACATAGGTGAGTTGGGGTCAAGTTGGGATAGATTTGGTGTTGCAGTCGGCTGAGTTGGGGATGATTTGGGGCAAGTTAGGGTCAATTTGGGGCTGAGTTGGGCCTAGTTGGGGGCACATTAGGGGCACATTGGGATGAGTTAGGGTGAGTTGGGGTTAAGTTGGAATCCAGTTGGGGAGAGTTGGGGTTGAGTTGGGGTGAGTTGGGGTGAGTTGGGGTTGATAAGGGGTTGGGAAGGGGAAATTTAGGGTGATTTGGACACATAGTAAAATTAGACTACATAGTCCCAAGAACAAGACTGTGGCTTACAAAAAAAATAGATTTTTTCTCAAATTTTTACATTATTTGCTTACACACTATAAAATATTGCATTACAATGGTTAGTAGGTTAATTTTAGGATTAATTTGACCAAAATTTAGAGGCAAATTCCCACCATGTATGTCATTATGTAGACTAAGAATTTGACTCAAGAGAGGTGGTTAGTATTGCATTAGTTCTAAAATGAAGTCAAATTTAAAGAAACACATTAACAAGCATACATATCTAGGCCTAGACACTAAGGATGAGCATAATAGCAAACATACATATGCAAATAAAAACTAAAACATGAAATAAAACCTCCTTCACCTCCCTTGGATGCTCCAAATAGCTTTTTGAACTAGATTTCTTAGCTTGTGCCCATTGAGTCTTTATCAAAAGAGGCTTGGATATCTCCTCTTCTACTTGGCACCTTTGTGATAGCTTTGGATTTGGATTTTATCAACAATTTGGAATTATAAAACTAATTTTAATGTCATTTATAATTATTTGTGAATTATAACTTTGCATTATCCAAGGTTAATATTCAATAGACAAGGCCTCCTATTTATAGATTTTGCAAAATGGTCAAAATGAACCCAAACCATCCAGCTCAAGATAAAGATGTGTCACTAAGAATCCATTTAATTTTTGAGGCAAAAATCAATAAATGAGTTCATAAATTTTTAGGATATAGAGGAAATAAAGAGGCATGAAGGGTCGTAATGAGGCATGGGGTGGCTTGATGAGATCTTTTATGCATTTATGGCCTACGGATGTCTTTCCAAGAAATGATGTCATTGATAATGAATTTATTCAATATCAATTTATAAAAAGAAATATTCAATAAGATCCATGTAAAATTAACATAATATATTTATTTGGTTTAATTAGCCTTAAACATGATTAGTCAACTTTGATGCAAAATGTTGGTAATTTATGCACAAATTAATCAAGTTATTCAAAATGTCATATTATTAGCCTAAAATTTGACTTGATTGGAATTGGAAGTTGATGTTTCCAATGCAAAATAAAAATGGCACATGTGTCATGCAATAAATTTGGTAAAAAAGAGCAATCCAGATCACCTAGGTGTGAAAATACCATCTTGATTAGAAATTATTTGATCAAAGTTAGTTAATTCATAAATTGCATTGCTCCATTTAGTGACACTTTGGCCAAAATCAGCATTTAAATATATCGATTTCAACTCATTTAATGTGTTTTAGTGTTTTTAGGCCAAATTGTGCATTTTGGTATAAATTGGTCAAAAGCTTGGTTGGATGTCATTGGTGGCCAATTTTAGGTGTCTACAATTATTAGTTTAGTGAATATGAAAACATAGGACCTAGTTAGGGTTATTACATTATTTTTCTTGACTAGAGGATTTGGAACCCTCCTAGTTATTATTAGTAAGAGATCATTGGCTAGGTCTAGTGGATCCATCTTGGTCATCACTTAAATTATCTAATGTATCCCCAATCAAAATTATAAGTAGGATTTATCTTCTCTAAGCTATGATTAATTTATAAATCTATTACATTTCCCATTGCATACATTATGGTAAACTCAAATTTAATCTAACCCTTGTAGTTTTTATTTCACACTTTTATTTGTATCATATTCTTAGTTTTCTATATTTTTGACACTATATCAAACCAGTTCATGTCGTTCCAACTTTCTATACATAGGTTTAACACACAGTTTCATCAAAATGACTATTAATTTTATGTAGGTATTCATCAGATATAGGTTACTAGATTAAATAGGTTGACATAATACTATTATGTAGTCCTAGATAAGAATACATGGTCAAATAAGTCAACTCTATCATTTTATTCTCTTTGCTAGCATTCAAATTAACAAACTGGGTCAATAGTTTGACATAGTCTCTCTTCCAACCTATAGATCAATAAACTAGGTCAAACAAGTTGACTTAGTCTTTTAGTTAACATCCAAATCAATAAACTAAGTCAAAAAAGTTGACCTAGTTATCTTATCATTCTTCATGACATAGGGTTTTGTATAAATAGGTAAAAGTAATTGACTTAGTTTGTAGAATTTGAAAGTAACATTCAAGGCACTTCAACATAAAAATTACAATCCTTAAAATTTTAAAACCCACCAAGTTTCCTCTTTTTCTCTCTATCATTTTAGTACTTCATTTTAGTTCTATTTTATATAACTTAATAGTCTTCAAAACTACAAGCCTACACCAAACTAGGTCGACCCAGTCAACTTAGTTCTATAGCTTGTCTTTTGTCTAAAAGATTGAGTCGACCTATTTAACTCTATTAGTAAAGACTTTCAATTCCAAATAATAGTAGTGACCTAGTTAAATATATTATGTACTATTTGCATACAATGTCATCTAAATCAACTATGTACCATTCTAAACTTGGGAATTAACAACAATTTGCTAGTAATTAACTTACACTTAAATTTTTAGTTATTTTCATGCTTAAAATAGCTCACATAGTCTAAATAGGTGGTTTTTCAAATTACTATTTAGATACACTATGTTTCTCTTTTCTCACATACTACCAAATCACACAATATTCAAAACACATTTAACATTTGTCTTCCCAAGGCCTACCTACTTGGATTTCATCACCAAGGGGGAATCCAACTTGATTTTTTCATTAAGTATAAATATGTGGTTAATGGTATATAATGGAAAATCACTCGACATCTTTATCACTATGGGATTATGAAGTGAGGGGTAAACCCCAATACCAAGCTAGTACCATTGCCAACATAAATCCCTTCAATCCTAAAAATATTGAAACCATCCATATATTACTTTCTAGTTACCTATTTTAGCCAGCTTCTATATCACAATTAAAACAACACTTTCTAATAATAGCTAGGATGAACACTTAGTGAGCATTTAATTTTTAGTTGATTTCTTGATATCTAATCATTGTGTGTTATATTGTAAAAATTTCTATTGCCCAATGTTGGTTAAATTAGTTATGCTATGTTCCCCAATTAGATCAGTCACATTGATAAAATTATTTGTGTGTTTGATTCCATTTCTTTCTTCAATTATATTTTAGAAAAATTCCCTTTTATAGCACACTATCATTATGTTTGGTACAATATCTTATAGACCGTGTTTTCCCTTGTTAGTAGTACATAGTCGATGCGTATGACTATGTATCCCTTTCTTCTTGTTTTATCTCCTAGACTACAATACATAGTCAACCGGTACAACACTATATCCCTTTCTGCTAGTTAGATTATAATATTAAGTTGACTTGGTCAACCTTGTATTCTTATTATCTTAGTTTCATACCCTATTTAAAGTACAAAATTAACCTATATGACTTTGTACCCTTATCTACCTCTTGGATTATAGAACACAATCAACCTACTTGACTTTGTATCCTTTTTACCTCTTTGCCTTTGCATCAAAATTTTCTCCCTTAATCCTTATCCCTCATCATGAAATTATTATTTGAAGACAACATTGATTTTAATTTAATAGATATTATTAGATTTACCAACCCTAATAGGTTCTCCCATAAGTAGATTGTGGCTCCAACCCTAGATGAAATTAATGTGCATGTAGCCACTGACACTAGAAATTATAAGACCCCTCCTCATTCCTCTTCAATTCATAACCCTCTCTTCTCCTTAGAAGACCAACCTAAATTAGAGTATACTTTGGAAATGTTTTTCTTCATTAATGAGTTTCCTTAAAATCAAGGAAAATATCCTTCTACTATTTACCATCTCATGATAAGCGGTCAAGTCAAAGAGCCCCATTTACTTTCTCCCACATTATCACATGGATTTAGGGACACTAGATTTTTTGATTCTCAAAATATTCCTTCTATTTTTACCCCTTATCATATAATGACATCTTCTTCTTTGATTTCCTCCACCTTCATGACTAGTATCTCTACTAACATAGTAGGTTTTACATCTATTGGGCCTCTTTTAAAACCCACTCTTCTCAATTCTTCTACTAGTGCATCATTTGATCCATAAGGTAATCATTCCTCTAGTTTTTATTATTCTCATCCCTCTATTAGTACATAATTTGAAACATAATAAAATCATGCTACTAGTTCCTCACTTACCAAAAAGTCCTCTCAATCAACTAGTAACACCCATACCAGTACCCAAGCCACTACTTCCAATGTTGATGCTTCACACAATATAAATAACACCACTCAAAACCATAAACTTATATTAAAAACTCTAAATAAAATGAATTATTTCTAAGATAATAACTCCAAATAAATAATGAAAATGAAAAATCATCTTATTCATCTTCAAAATCACACTTAATAGCTTCCATGGGGAATGAATAACCAAAATGCTCCCCCACCTCCTCTTTAGGATTCCCATGGTAATATTATCCCACAACATCCTCTTATTAACAAAAAAATTAAAAACCTTAAAATTGAAACTCTTACACCTCAAATTTCTAGCATCGATATAGGAGGTATCAACCCTACCATCAGTTACAATGGTCAATCGATCTTACTCTCTACTTAAAAACATATGGAAATCTATATAAATATTGGTTAAAGTTAAATAATTTTTTTGTTACCAATATATTGGCCAAAACTCTCTTTTTATATGCTTTAGATTTGTATAACTAACTCAAATCTCATTCCATTACTTGTTTTGAAGATTTAGTCAATGATCTAGTTTAAGAGTTTTAAACTAGTGGTCTCCCTGAGAATACCTTGGCCCATTTTATCAATTGTAAGTAACTTGAGATATAAATTGCACAAGATTTCATCAAAAGGTGGAAAACCTTATCTAAAAAATGTGAACACAATATGGTATATTATAACCTCGTTCATCTATTTACCAATGCTCTTTATCCTAAGTTATAATATCGAGTCTAGAATCTCTCTCCATGCACTACAAAAGAGGCCATTTAACAAGCCAAGTACCAATATTTTATCATGTGTCAATTTGAGCCATCCCAACCTTCTTTATGTAATTGAATTTTAATACAAAAATAAGAATAATTATCCTACAAATGATGGTGTCACTAATTCTTATGATACCATTCATACTATTTAAGCTATTATTCCCAACCAGGTTCCAAAACAAGCTTCCACTTCCAACCACATCACTAATCCTTATTTATCTTCACTAAATAACATCAATGTTCATAAAAATTTATCCTTAGAAAAATTACAAAATCATTTACCATGGCCTCTTCAATGAGAACTTGATCCCACTCATCCCATGAAATATTAGTATGATCCCAATAAATTTTTTTGGTTTCATACTAGTTGGGGTCATTCTCATGAGACTTTTAGGAAAATTCATAATTTGGCTATAGATTTCCTTCTCGGCCCCAATTTTGACTATGATTCTATCATTTGTAAACATCAACAAGCCTATGAAATTGCCTTCAAATCACCTGAAATAAAAAATAAAAAAGAAGCTTTGAACTAAGATAATGCTCATTTGTTCATCTATAAAGATCCTCTTCTGAATCACCAAGACAATCAAGATAAGCCTACACCTTCTACCAATAAATTTGATAGTCTTATTTAACCAACTCTTAAAGAAAATGTGGTCAATATGACTAATATGTGAAGGGTGGTTGCCTTTATTAATCCTCATTTAATCCACACTCCTTAATTATATCTTACTTTTCATGTTACACAAGACTCTTCCCAAACTCACTTAACAAAATTTAGGGAAAGAAGGCCTTATATAGTTTGATGAACCAATTCCAACACCTCCCTTGAATAACACTTATCATACCATTTATACCACTCCTCCAACCCCTTTACCCATCACTAATGATACTCAAACTTATATTAACATAATCTAAGTTATATCAAACCAAACCTACATCAACTATCCCATCTTCTTAAGCCAATCAACAAACTTTTCCTCCAATTAAACCTCCCACATATTCTCAACATAAATTCACATGCAGTTCAACTCCTCCTTCTGAGGACCTTCTTCAACACTATTCACCTCTTTCTAGTATCCCCCTTATGGGCTATGATTAGTTGGATACTATCATGGAACTTACTAATATCACATCTCATATCCCATTTCTTCAAGTGATGCAGACTTTTCTATGTCATTGTAATCATCTTATGTAGCCCTTGCTCAAAATGAACATCCATCATCCTCCCATAGTAGGGCAAAAAACTACCTTATCTAGATCAAAAGATAATATTTTAAACTAGTTTAAATATATGTCCATACATGTTTATGAAATAATCGACACTTCTCTTTCCCTCAAATTCATTATTGCTTCTATTATCCCCAATGAGATTCTTCTTCATGTGGATGATCCTCCCCTTTTCATCAATGTCCAAATTTGTGATATTCTTGTGAAGCATGACTTGACTTATGAGGGTTCAATCACTTGTGTTACCTCTCTCAATTTTATCAAAACCCTTAGATATTCTGAATGTAATCTTAATTTTACATGCAACATGTGTCAAGGCTATGACCAAAAGTAAATGCCTACCTTAGGTTATGTGTGCCTCCATATCACCATTCCACCAATCACTATTTGAGTGAAGGTGATGATCTTCAACTTTCCTCTATCCTATAACATTTTTCTTAATTGGCCATGCATGCATCACATGAGAATAATTGCCTCTTCCACTTGTTAATGTGTCAAATCTCCTCATAGTGGAGCAATCTATAAGACTCAAGGTGATAATAACCTTAAAACTTTATAATAATTCCAAGATCATGGTGTATTCAAGATTCCCACACTTGAAACCTTGTTGAGTGTTTCATTTCATTAATCTTAATGGTTTCACTTTCCTTCCAAATCCACTTGAGATTATAATGGTCACCTTGAACTCATCGATAATATACCACCTAACCTCCTAGATTTAAATGATGATGAGCCTAATGAAATCAATCTCAAGATTAAAACCTCAAATATCTCACCTCATCTCATTTCCTAACCTCCCCCTTCTATAAAACCACATTCCCATTAACCACCTAGTGATGATATACATGTTATGTCAACTAAGACTTGTTACTCCATTTATCACACCACATTAGATGATAAGGTCAACAATACATATGCCATTGGTATTTATACAGCTAAATATGATGATTGCTATACCTTAGATGATATATTCTTAAGAGGTCTTTTTTAGGCCCAAAATGCTGAAATTATTCATTATCATTCCTCTTTGCTTCAGTCTTTTTTTATATATTGTAGCATTCCATCCTATATAATTCCTACTTTTAGTTTTTTTAATCTTATTTTTAGGGTAGAAATAGTGCACACACCTTTAATTTTTGAAGAGCCTCGTATGATTATGCTTATGGATCATGTTATGACTAGTCCTTATTACTTCGCTAGATACTAAGATCACTCTATCTAAATTATCCTTTAGATGCTTATGATTTTATTTCAACCTTTTATGCACCCCACCCCTCCCTTAGCTAAGTTTGGTTTAGATCGTACTCCCACTCCCTCTCTATCTGAGTCTCTTCCTATTTATGATCCTATTTGTCCTTTAGTCAACCTTCACTTAGTCCCTCCACCAGCCCCATTTTCTCTTGGTGATGGTTTTCTCCCTTTATTATATCTTACTCCTTTGCCTACAAAATTGACTGATCAGACCTATTATGATATTCAAAGAGCATCTAGTCATAGACTAGAGACTATTCATTACACCATCCTTCCATAGCTTCTATTTCTACTCCATCTATTAGTAAACCTATAAACTCTACTAAAAATCATATCTATTACTTATAAAATAAAGATAATAATTGATCCATGCATTTTCATAATCTACAACAATATATGAACACATTATGTCCCACCATTCCTCAACCCGTAGACAAGGCTATACCTCCCCTAAAATTATTACCTGAATATCTTCCCAAATATGGAGAGGTATATTGAATCTGGCACTAATGTAGTACTCATCATAGTTATTATTATTACATCCTTCAATAGCATCTTAGGGATCACCTCATGACCATTCTTGTACCTACTACACTTCCTACCACATTTCACCTTCACAAGAAGGCTCCCCATTCTTCCCCCATATCTCCACCACCTATGGTCCCTTCTTCACCTACAATTTCTCTACCCATGAATCCTCCTTCATTGATGGCCCCTTATCCACTAGTGACCCCTTCACCATGGCTCATTCCCCATAAACAACCCCTTCATATACCATAGATTCTATTCCCATTCCTTATCTTGAGCATCCCCTACATGATATCCCTTACTGGCATGATCCTTAAGGCATTCCTACATTTTCCATCAAGGAGATTTGATGCAAAGTATTTTCTCAACATTCTTTGAAGATCAATGAGACTTTGGCTATAGTTTGAGTTCAAATTTATAGATACTTATCAGATAATATGGATAATGTGTTTGGACAATATATCAGTATTTACAAACACAGGCATGGTGTTATTTCATTTCTTTCTTCATTTATATGGGACATGTGTTCCAACTTTACATTTTTTATATCATTTTGACATTGTGTCAAATTCTTATCTATCTTACATGATGACTTTTTTTTTGCACTACATGTTGCTTACGATGTCATTATTATTCTTAAGTTATCTTATGAATTATTTTTCATTATTACATATTATTAATGAGTTCCTTTTCTATGGTTATATTTTTCTCTTTCATGATTGTTTATTATTTTATCTCTATAAACATGAATAATTGTTATTATGACTTATTTATACAAACCTTTCTCCCTTTAGTCTTTTATTATTTACCATGTGATAAGGTAGCAAAAAATTCATCTTATTATAATATTCTTTTATTGGTCCACTTTTAATATCCCTTTATTTTTACTTATTTCCTTTCACAAACTAAGCACACACATGGTTGAGACTTGAGATAACATTTTGATTCATTAGTAAGCCTAAGTGTTTTAGTCAGCATGTCTTTGGATACCCATTTGCCATTATCCTAGCCTAAATATCATTCAAGTGTATCAATTTATCTCTAATTATTGGTTATTCCAAGTCTGTGTGGGGGAGGAATCTTAAAATCCATAAAAAGTTAAAATCCAAATCATTTAACAAAAGGCAATGATCTAAAAGGCAATATTCAAAATAATCAAAATTCAAATCACACTAAAAGACATACACACTTCCTTTTTCTAGTATAATATCAAACTACATATTTGGCCTCATAATATATTTGATTTCCATTGGGTTGTGGTAGGCTAGTATATTGGAAAAGGATAATAAAAACAAATATTTAGTGCTACCTACTTTCTCATGCAAGTACCCATTATTCATAGTAGACCGATGTCTCTATAAGGGATCCTGGTGAATGGGTAACACATTTTGAAAATTAGGTATATTATAATTTTATTTCTCAAGACAAACAACATGAATTGATACAATTACCACACTTATTTTTCCTACATATTTATGTGCCTATAGTAAACATGTATCCTTTATATAATGATGGTTACTAGTCACATAGTGTCTTTTTATATCCTTAGTGTGCCTCATGTTTCTAAAGGTCTTATCATAACATGAATATGTTATTATTATTGAATTCCATTTTTCACTCCCTACAACCCTAATATTTCCCCTTGAGAAATATCATTTCATTCATTGGTTACTCCCGCTAGGGATTCCATTTGTGAGTTTCAGTGTAAGACCTAGGAAATGACTATACCTTCCTCACAAATTACCAAATTTTCACATTACCATTCCAAACATTAATTTTTTTCCATATGTTTCCCTCTTAACATTATTTACACCTCATTTGTAATCAATTTATGAGTTACTGTTTAAGACCCTAGAAAGGACTAGACCTTCCTCACAAATTACCAAATTTCCACATTACCATTCCAAACATTCCCTTTTTACCATATTTTTCCATTTTAAAATTATTTACACCTAATTATTGTTCCCTTTGTGAGTTGCATTTTAATACCATGGATAACACCTAGCCTTCCTCACAAAATTTTCTAATACCCAAGTCACGATGAAATTACAAGTGTTAAATTTGAGATAAGTCATGATTGATTATGAGTTACACATCATTAACATGCTTCCCATATTGATTTAGTATGTTTTATTTTTAGTTCATTTATATTTCACTTCTATCTTATTATTTTTTTATTACATGTAGGAATCCAATCATTTTAATTATGTTTTTCATACTTTCCAACTTGAATTAGTGTGATTAATTTAAGACTATCTTGCCAATTTTATTTCTCTTTTATAATTATCAACATGATTTAGTATGATTGATTTATTTAATTCATTTGTATTTATTCCATTGTTATTTCATGTGATTTCCATTTTATTACATCATTTTCATACTTCCCAAAGTGATTTAGTGTCATTTTACTTTTTTTTTTAAATTTGGTACTCATTTTTTTCATGGTTCCAAAACATTTTTTGTCCTTTTATTCACCACTTTTTGATTTATTATACTTAGTCATATTTTTTAATTAAACATTTCCCATCATCAAATAGTGTGTATTGTATTTATTTATGATTAAATATACTTTTTCAAGTCCTTTTTTCCTGTTTCTTTTTAACCATGCATGTGTACCACATAATGCTAAAAAATAATACACTCCACATATATTTCCCATAGTGTGTACAATAAAAGAAAAATACACATGATAAAAATAAATATATCCATACATCCACAAACTCATGAGACCAAAATACAAATATAAAAAAATCTCTATACATAACATGTTTTGTAAAATAGTACAAAATACAAAAATGCATTGTTCCATCTCTATGGGTGGGCTCTATCATGCCTATCTCATGGCCTAGCCATGATACCTATAGATGCCTTAGATCATCCCATCTACATCATGCATAGTAATGAGTATGTCAAAGATTTCAAATATACTACCTGTCCCTGTAGGTTGGCCACCTAGGCCTGTATTTATCCCAATTAGATCATTGTATCCATGTGTGGGTCTCTCTCCTGAGTCAGGACCTATCAAGCTTCTACCTCTCTGGATCCCACCTCTACTGGTGGTTACAATATAAACACACATGTCTGTATCTAACTTTTAATCTCCTACATTATTTTAAACTATTCTACCTAAGATAGGGTAGACATTACCAAAGGATCATCTAGTGTGGTGCAGTTGTACAGTACTAGCACCTAATCTAGAATGTCATGGTGTACTACCATGACTAAGGATCCACATCTAATCTCCTTTATTATAAGGTCTATGAAATTAAAACCCAAATAAATATTATATCACATATACATTTCAAAATCTATCTATCTATTTACAATCATATACAACTAGTATTCTATCTTCCAAACTAAAAATTAAAACATTTCATACCTATCTCACTGTCACCAACCACCATATCCATATATAATAATTCATAGAACATAGTCTCTCCATCATCCCATCCCTAAATCAACTCATCTATGTGAGTCTTACCTATCAAATCAAATCCTAAAGTACCACTCATACACATTATAAGCCTCTCCTTAGTGGTGCCTCTATCGACCAACTTTACCATGGGATGACTATTGGGTCATCTTGCATGACCGCTATCCTCTATGTTTGACCTTATTGATGGTGTCTCTATTAGTGGTGTGACTAAGTAAATTGATTATCCTCCTATTATGGTGTCTAATATGTTACTTTCTATCCCCTTTAATCCACATCCATGCCCTCTCCTCCTCTAGTTGTTAATTATCATGCTCTACCAGTCTATGGTATCACATGCCATGACCTAATTTATGGTCTCTTGACTAACCATCCTCATCTCTCCCTTGGCTCTCTCACATTATGTGCCCAAAACATAGGAACTACTATATTATCCTTTATGTGTACGAGTGTAATCTATCCTAGCAAGTGTGCCACTAGTTGTGGCTCTAACCACAAGTTATAGTGTCACATGATCTACACTCAAGATAACCATGGCACTATGGTTTCCCATCTAGGATAAATAGTTGCATTATGTATGTAGGGATTACATACAATCTCTCCTCATATTATTTTCCAAATCATTGGCATGTGGGGCACAACTCATGCTACCTGATCTTGTCTCCATCTAACAACTAGAGGTAACCTACCATTCACCACATAGGGTAACCAAGCTAGCCAATACATCAAGAACCTATCATATATCCATGCACTCAGCAAAATCAATAGTCCCATGGTATTATTACCTATGGAAAACATATCATACATATCATGCATGAGTTAGACCCAGACGACAAACCCAAAATCATAGAGTGCCCCTAATCCAAACGGACTAGTATAAGGCTATCAAATATAGTAGTACCTTGTCATCTAACTCATGACATAACACTTGTGCTATCACAAGTCCAATCATATCCTTCTAAATATATAAAATTTGTGCAATATATACATCAAATAAGCTCACCCTCAACCCTAGGTAGATCTTATCTAAGCATGTCACCCACCTAGCTAGTGTTTGTCTCTACTTCAAATCATTCAGTGTCCCTATAATCACTAGCATGCCTCTTATAAGAAATCCATGTAATACATAGATGTCCTCTAGTTTTATACCTACCTCTATGGAAACCCCATACACCACCCCAAAATAATATGATAACAAAATCAACATTCAATGTGATGTGTCTCATCTCTATGATACCTCTCAGGCCCAATCTAACCAATCTCACTCTATCCACATCTTTAAAATGCTCCAAAAAATTAGGTAACCATGAGGCATCAATTAATCACCAAAATATCCAGTGCCTCTAAAAAATATCAAAAAATAAAGGATGTATTAGACCTTCATGTCATTCATAATCAAAATAAATTATTAACAATTTGACATTAATGAATTGGATTGATTTATTTTCTTCATTTTCTACTAGATGAACCTATTACAAACTAAGTCAGTCCTATCCTCTTTCCCATTGATTTATCTTTAACTCTACTAACTATTTTCCCAAACTATAAAATGTTTTATAATCATGATGTCATATGGAATATTTTCAACTATTATATTTACATGTTATAATTTTTTTTATTTTTTTCTCTTTTTCTCTAATCTCTAAAATTTCACCTAATGTTCCTCACATTGGATACCTTCACATTTTCTCACATATATTTATTTATCTACAACACTAGGTAAGTAAAGGTATGTGATTTTCAATTTTGTCCTATCATTTATCTTATTTTCTCCTTACTACACTTTATTCAACTTCAACATTATGTGTCAGTGTGTTCTTTTGTTGAAGCACCATCCCATGTTGAACATACATGATAGGTGATGGGATTTGAGTGGTGAATATGTATACACATAATATTTTAAAACTTTATCAATTATTAATGATATATAGTTTTTAGGAACCTATCATGTCTCAATCTCTCTAAGTACACACCTTAAGGGGTGCATCGTGGAGGGGGTGTGTAAATCATTCGTGCTTCATAGGATTGTTGTCCTTTTTTTCCACTTGTTATCTAAACACTTGTCTCCTAAAACCATTCCTATAATCTTAGAATCTTATTTTTCACCCTCCTCTAGTATTTCACCACCTTCAATAGCACTCTCCTAAACTAAAACCCTTTTCTTTATAGGTTACATTACATAGTTAGCCATATTAATCTTGTATTCTTATTGACAAAACTTATTAGGGTTTAGGTTAGAACTTGATCAATTTATTCAATGACCTGGTTTGTTTTTGTCAATTACGATACTAGGTTGATGGGGTCAACCTTATCAACCTAATATTTTTTAGGTCATTAAATGATCCAAAGATATTGTTATTAGTTTATTTTATGTTTTTAGTTTTTGGGTAGTTTTTACTTGGTAGTTGGTTTCTTAACCAACTCCTATTTCTCATAAAGATTTTTAAAAGATTATTTATAAAAAATAATTAAATTCCATTTTCTCAAATATGTTTATCTATTATTTCTTTCATCCTATCCCAACAGTGGTATCAGATCCATGGAGACATTTGTGAAGGAGAAAAATAGTGAAAGAATTTGAGATTGCCAAAAGATTCAACATATCTTCAAAAATATAGAGCACATATTATGGTGGAATGTAATTTATTTTATAAAGACCCTGTAGACATTATATGGTGATGTAATTTTGAAGAAGTTTTAAAAATTTGAAAGGACAAGGAAGCCACCAGCAAAGGATGTGACATAATATGTTTAAGATAATATTACTAGGAAAGATAAACACTGCAGTGAATAACAAAGTGGGTTCAGATATTGAAATATAAAAAAGAAGACAAAAGTTTGTGTCTATCAGTGTATTATTATTATAAATTCATGGTTTTCATCATCAAAAATGGAGGATTACATGTTTTTGGGTGATGAAGAATTTGTTGCTTATTTTCTTCAATATTATTACTCCAGCATTCATGGATTTAGTGGCTGAGATAGATTTTGATAAATGATATCCATGGTATACATATAGTAAATCAGAAATCCCATGTAGGACATTGAAGGAGGACCACAATGATGGTGATATGGAATTGAAACTTTAGCAATTGATTTTGTTGATTTTTAGATATCATTTTTAACCTATAAATTCAATGTAATCTAGTGATCTTTGGCTTCCACAAATTGTAGTCATATGACATAAGGGAACATGTTTGATTTTAAATTTAATTTATTTATTTTATTTTGTGGGATCCATGATTCAAAGGAAGAAGATGAGTAAACTATGTGGTGAAATTTTTTTCTCATACATATATTTTTTACTTTTCCAACTACTCACTACAAATATAATTAAATGTATTTTTATTATATTCCATATGTAGCTAATGACAAGATGGTTGTTTAAATTTTGTTACTCAAAAAAAAAAAGATCAAGGTTTCAAACTAATTGAGATGATTTTGTAGGAGTTATAAGTGGTGAAAATGATTCAAATTAGAGTTTTGATTATTTTTCTGAGAAAATATATTGTAACAAAATGAAATTTCAAATAATGGAGAAATAAGGATGTAATAGGAATAGTAAGGTATAATTTTTTACAAGTCCTAGGTATGCTTGTATTTGGAAACTATTTTTGAAGGTAAAGGAAAAACCTCAAAATAGTATTCCAATGTCTTGTTTTTTTTGCACCATGGCTGAAATTATGAGTTTGATTTCTAAAAATGGTAAATTAAATCCTAAAAATTATAAAGAATGGTCAATGAACATGGAAAATACATTAATATTCAATGACCTATGGGAAGTAGTTGAAAAGCAACATAAATTACCCACCAATCCCACAAAAACTTGTAAAATTTTAAAACTGTGATAAGCATGCCCTTGCTTTATTGAAATCAACTTGCAATACACAAGTCATAATTCACATAGAGGTGATCAAGTCTAAAGCTTATAAAGCATGGAAAAATTCAAAATATTTATATGATAAAAAACTTTCTTACATGAAAATTGATCTTCTTATATAGTTGATCAACACTAAACTAATAGAAGATGAAGATGTTTTAGAATATGTATCATGAATTAAGAATTTGAAACAAGAATATGGCACTACTAGCAGGAAAATTGATGATGAAATGCTCATTTATATTATTTTTAATGGTATTAGCCCTAGCAACATGAATTTTTTGGAAATGTTACAGCTTACTGATAAGCTTAAAAAATCTACTTTTTATTCCCTTTGTGAGTTTCTCACTCAACATGAGCAAAAATTTGAAAAAAAGAAATCTACTGAGGAGGCACACTATTCCAAAATAGGAAATCCATTGTATGATCCCAATAGAAGACACAAAGAGAAACATAGAAATTATTAGAAGCACACTTCCAAGCATTATCATCATTTTGGTTCTTCAAGACATAAGCATCACTCTGGACATAGAAATCATTCAGTTTGTCCTAAACAAAGACATCATTCTAGTTCTCTAAAGCATGAACATCACCACAAACATTCACATGTACATAAGCATAATCACAGGCATTATTCTTCATGTGGATATTATTCCTCTAGTTATAGTGTGTGAGAGAGAATATGATATAATTTTGGTGGCATGGGACATCTCTTTATGTACTACCCCTCCAAAAGGAGGTCCTCTCGACATTGACAAAAGGTAGAAGCAAACATTACTAGTCACTCCACTCACTCTAGCCATTCTTATATTTCCTATTCTGGATATTCTTTTGCATATTCTTCTAATAGATGGGATTAATACAAAGTTTAATGATCCATAGTTGATGGATATATATTTTAATATGGTGACACACCCATCTTGTGTGAGCTACTAGGCTCAAGATTGGGATTTGATGTAGTAGCATTTTTTGTCTTGTGTACTTTGCTTTCATAGATGTAGTTTTTCTATGATCTTTGATGTGGAGCAATTTTAGTGATTTTTACTTGATTTATTTAATGCATAGATTCTCACCTCTAACCTTATAAGGGGATAAGAGATTATATATATATTTTTGATTAGTCATCAGTGATTTTTGGTATGAGTCAGCATTGTGTTGCTAGCATTGTTAGTGGTAAACAAAGGCCTATGGGAGATGTTGGTAATGTTTGAGATGTACCATACATAGTACAAAGGATAGTCACTTATTAGATGGATTATGTGTTAGAATTGATGTGTTTGGATAGTTCATGACCATGTTCTACTATAGTGTGAGGACTATCAGGGTGTGGATCAGTCCAAGATGCATAGTGTACCAATTGCAGTTGTGATAGAGTCTACTTGGATGAATCATAGTTATTTGCTCTAGTCTTTCTATACCTATTTAGATCAAGGGGGAGTTTTTTGGGTCATTTAATGATCCAAAGATATTGTTATTAGTTTATTTTATGTTTTTAATTTTTGGGTAGTTTTTACTTGGTAATTGGTTTATCAACCAACTCTTGTTTCTTGTAAAGATTTTTAAAAGCTTCTTTGTACAAAATAATTAAATGGCATTTTCCCAAATATTTTTCTCTATTATCTATTTCATCGTATCCTAAAAATATTTTAAAATATTTTAGGGTTAGATACACCTATATAAACACATTAATTTTGCCTTTTCTAAAAGAAAACAAGAAATAAGATATATTACACATCTTCGTATTCACCATTCTACTTCAGGATCACACTTAGGGTTTCATAGTTTCTTTGGAGAGATGGATATTATCTTGTGGAAAAGTGTTTTGGATACATTAGTAGGTTTTGTAGATTAGAGATGATTTATCCTTTTCATCCTTATATAACACAATAACCCATTGTGAAGCACTTAGCCAGGGGAGAGATTGAGGTTTGGCAAGTTCATCTTTAAAGCCAAGTTTTCTTAACTTTGTTCTTATTTTGTAAGAGTAAATAGATATGAATTTTCAATTATCTTTCATGTATTAAGGATTTCATATACATTGACATGAGTATATGTCTCATATACATGCTTAATTTTCATGTTTATTACCACCACTTTGTGCCACAAGTTTTGGTGAGCACTAGATTATAGTTTGATTTACTTGTTATTAGTTTAGTGAGTATGAAAACATAGGACCTAATTAGTTTTATTATATATTTTTGATTGATTAGAGGAGTAAGAACCCTCGTTAGCTATTTTATTATGGTGAGAGATGCCTTGGCTAGGTCTAGTGGATCCATCTTAGTCTTCACCCCAATTATATAATGTATTCCCAATAGGAAGTGTAAGTAGGATTTATCTTCTCTGATCTGTGATTGATTTATAGATATGTTGTATTTACCATTACATACACAAATAAATGAAAGTGATGAATAAATAAAATAGGGATTATTGAATTAAAATAGGGGATACCTTACACAATAAGCAATAGGAGATAAAAACACTTGTGACTTTAGATCCATGTGTGCCCATTTCATGACTTCTTTCTCTTGTGTATGTTCTTCATGATTCACCTTTTATTTGTACAAGAGGTGTGTAACACCTTAATTTGGTGGGTGTGATGATCCCCAAAATTGGTTTCATTTGATGTCTAAACATATTTTACTTTGTTCCTTTTGTTATAGTTTCCATTATAAGAGAATCATAAATATACACATGTGAATATATATATATATATATATATATATATATATATTCAGAGGAAATATTAACTTTAAATATGTTTGTTATGAGTTTTTTAGTATAGTTTAATTATTTTATAATGATATATGTTTTCATTGGTAATTAGAATGGGGAGAAATGTGTTGTTACATTCAAATATCTATCCATTTTTGCAGGCATACCCATATATGTTGGGTGAATTTAAATTAGAATGCAAAGTGAATGCAATAACTAGGGATCACCCACAATAATTAGCTCAGTGCTCCCACTTCAATGAATATAGGTGTTCTTTTTTTTAAATCACAATAAAATTTCCAATTATCAATTATAATTATATTGTAACAAATTCAATAGTATCAAACAAATATGAAATGCGATGATAATATGTTTTAAATATATGGGAATGCCATCATATCATCCATTCTATTTATGGATTATATGGTCATATGGTTTTAATCATATGAACACCTTATTATATTATTCTAATTTATATAATTGTATAGAATCCTACAGTTATAATTATTATGTATTCTCTTTGATAATAAATACCTCCTCTTTATATATAGGGTGATATTTTTGGGTAAGAGTTATGAATTAATATTATCATATAATCATATTGAGTGAATAAGCTATTGTAATCATTTAAGATTTCCTTTATAAATCATTCTTTTTTTATGGAATTTGATCTATATAGGTAAAGTTATTTGAGCTAAAGCATTCATAACAAAGGAAGGGATCTAAAGCACATGTCCAACCAAGTAGGGCCCATTTGTGAGGAATTTTTGTGATAATCTCATATGTTAAGTATATCTTTTCTATTCAAGTTGTGTGGTTACATTTATAGTTGTGTTTTTATGTCTATTGATTATTGTAGATTGATTTAATTATAAGTAAATGCTTTTATTTGTGATTTAATGATTATCTTTAGTTAAAATAAATGAATCTTATAAAATAGTCTTATTTTCATTTATGTATATTTCCTTTCATTCAAGAGTGCTTATATTTTTCATTCACAAAATTTAAAAAGTGTGTTTCCTATATGCAAAAATTAGTATTTAATCTCCCAAAGAGCCTAGCATGCACATAAAGTTTTATAACCTTATCGAAGTATATGGATCTCATGTTAAAAAATTATTGAATGAAGTTTCTCAATAAAATAAGTGGATACCCCTATGGATAGGATTTTATTGAATTATACATAGTAATTGGATTGTGTGAAGTTTAATTCATTAATTAATTCACAAGTCACCATTGATTAAATATTTTCTTGCCTACCCTAATAGGTCATATTTGTAAAATGTAAACCATATCATTTTTCAAAGTCTATCTATGGTCTTAATCAATTATAAATAAATTCCATACCTAATGACTTAAATAGGACACACCTTGTTAAGAGGAGAACTACTATTGTTGGTCCTTATACTCTTATGATTTTGTGGTTAGGATATGACCATTAATCACTATATTCTTGTATATAACTCATTATTTTTTCATATAACATTAATGTAGGCTTAATTTTCATAGATTATTTCATAGGTAGGTATAATTCATCAACTATATTTTTTATATAACACCTTACATTATAAATATGAATAATTTAAAAGGCTTCAAAAATCCTTTTGTCATTTTTGGGTGTCCATGTAGGTGACCCTAGGAAATTCATTGTAGCAAAAATAACATCAATTACAAATGAAATCATATTTCCATTCTTCGAGGGGAAAATCATTATAATGATTGTAATCCTTTAAAACTTTGACTTATATGAAATGATAATTTAACGTGTTAATTACCCATGCAGAGCTACCAAATCAAATAAATTAGCCTTTTAATTTGATTATATTTTAAATGATAACAAATACAGATATCGAGTCTTACTGGGAGCTACCATTTTAATATCTTTAAAGGCTTGATAATGGAATTTGTAGAAGAGATGAGGAATAAATTGCTATGGATATTTAAATTTATTTTTTATTATATTAAAAAATGATTTTAAAATTTATTAGAGACCTATTGGGGGTCTAAATTGCACCCTAGTTGGAGTCAAGAGTGTTTAGGTCCTACTTCAAAATCTAGCTAAACATGGTACTAACCCCAAGCTATGGGTATCCTATGATGGGGTCAAACCTTTAGGATTTTTAATGAGGATATATCCTCTAATGCATCATTTTAGATCCTTCCCACTAATAAAACCTACTAATGACTAGGGAAAAGGGGGAAAGGGATAACATGAAAGGGAAATATAAGATAAAGATGGTTATGCACCATGGTTGACTCTTAGAACACTAATGAAATAAGTAAAAGACTAGATCTAGGATCCCAAATATCTATCATACATCAATTTTTCATGAAGAGGTTCACCAAATGATCTAAATCTAATGGAAATGAAGGAGAGGTCTAAATCAAGACACTAACGAGTCATCGTATTCACATGCATGATTTAATCAAAAGATGTAGAACACTAAACATGACTTGCATAATATGATGAAATTATAAGTAGGTGAGATCATGACATGACAAGGGAGAGACTTCTACCTTATATATAAATTTGACATGTACACACTATACTAGAATAATGAAATATAAAATATAGATTTCTATTCATTTCAAGAGGTTACAAGTTCCATCCTGGCAGAGTTTGGTCATGCCCAAGAGAGGGAGTAGAGAAAATACTGAGAGGATCTATTTTTTGTCTCAAAAGCGTGTGTGTGTGTGTGTGTGTGTGTGTGTGTGTGTGTGTAGTAGAAAGGACAAAGAAAGAGATGTGAAAAATGCATTGGAGAGTGGATAAAAGATCATCACGATCAAGAAGTGAGGTGGAAGCTCATTGATTGCCTTTTACATGTGTGTCTTAATTAACAAATGGACCTCCCTTTGTCCCACTAGTCCCTAAGTTCCTCTCATTATCTAAGGGATCCCACTCGAGTCAAGGGTTTGTTCCATGATGCCAAGTCTATTTAAGTAAAATCAATGCCCTTAACTACTTCTCCCATTACTAGCTTACCTCCTTAGGACCTAAGTCCACTTGACGTTCTCATGAAGATCAAAACCTTAAATCTTGAAAACTAGCAGGGCCATGCCAGGAACAATGGTTTATACCTGCTTTGTTGATAATGGAGCCACATGGAAAGAAGAAACCCTTTTTGAATTAACCACATACCTACTCCATTTTATTATTTGGATAATAGGTCTTATATATAAATGGAAAACAAATATAAGGTCATTGGTTCTCCCATAGTTATCCATATAAATGCAAACCTATAGACCATATAACTCATTTTATAGATCCATATAGGTCCAAATAGACCCACTTTATCTCTACAAGAGCCAAGGTTTCACCATACCTAGGTCTTTATTTAGAAATGGCAAACATAGTCACAAGAAGAAACCTTGAAAGCCATAAAAATTCAAACCAAAGGCCCATATTAAGCTCCAATAGTGGTCTTTTATATTCTTTATATCTGACTACATTACTTAGACCACTCCATGGTGTTTGATTGAGCTTTAATGGTAATAGAATGACCCTACAAGATCTAGTTGCTATCAGTCAAAAATGGCTTCTCAACTGCCATCAAAAGTCTTGGTCTTAGATTTATTATAATTGGTTATCAAGATCTGTTTATGATTGTCTATATATTGACTCATTTTTCTCCATTAATTTCAATATGTATGAATGCCTACAAGTTATTGATTATCTACCAGTTAAACAAGTTGTTGACACTTTTCATGTACACATTTGATTTTAAGATTTGTTGACTGCTTTGACCTTCACTCACTATTATATTAAAATGTACGATGTAATGTGGATCATTAGATCAACTGAGATCTAATGTTTAGTTTATAGAGCTTAAAATTTACATCCTATAGACCTTATTTGAAATCTTGTAGAATATATTTGACACCCCATAGACCATCAAATTTAAACATAGATATATTTCTTTAGTGTCTTTATTTTGACATTAGTGTAAATGTATTATGTTATACATCTAATTTGGAAGGCCTATAACTCGAAGCAAAAAACTCATGGAAGCACCAAATTTTTAGATGTTCTTGATACTAAAAGGGATGAACCCATTTGATCTACTAGTCTTAAGAGATTTATAAGTGTGTCTAAAAAATAATCAACTTGACTGGTCCATTCTAAGCTCCAATGACATCCTGATGATGGAATAGTTCATTTGGCTAAGTATGGGAAACTTAGCAAAATCTGATTGAGGAGCCAACTCTAAACATGCATAACTTTTGTTGATCTTTGAAAGATGACTTGAAACTTAGCACATAGTAATTAGGGACCAAGATAAACAAACCCATATGTTCATTTTCTCTTGAAACTACCACATGTATGATATATGGCCTTATCAATATGATCACATGAATTTGCTGATCTCCTTACAAATTGGCTATGTATGGAAACTTAGTGAATTTTGACTGAGAGGCCAACTTTAGATATTTAAATCTTTTGACATACTTCAATGGATGACCTAAAACTTGGTACATATGTTCTTGGGACTAATTTTAAAAAATCCATATGATTGATTGTCCCTAACTTGTCTACATGTGGTAATTATTATGTCAACAAAGTGCCTACTTAGAATTTCTACCACTAGACCCAATATGTGTAGGTAAACATAATGAAGAACTAAATGAATGCTATGCACTTCCATACATATTCCAATCACTAATAACATCATATATGATCTTTATAACACTTTATACCTATCCTAAATACTTATTATTGACTACTTTATCAAACCATGCAAGAGCTTCATATGTGTACCAAAATTGGCTAACATATTTGGTGTCTCATAGGGGTTGCATGCATGTCTATGCAAAATGACCTAGACCATTTGCCTAGTTCAGTCCATTAGGCATGGATTATATTTTTGTGTTCAACACATTTGACCTAGATCTAACTAGTTACCAACTTTTCTCTAACTTCTCTTGAAATAAATACAAAGACCCAGAAAAGAACAAAAGAAAATAGAGTGCCCAAGGCACTTATTGAAAGGAAACATAGAATAGAAGGGGAACTAGCATAGAAAAAAATTGGGATAAGAAACAAATGTGCCATAAACTACACTTATAGGAACTAAACAAAACTAATCTAATATATATAGCCTAAAAATATGTGTAACTTTCCTCTTAGATTAAAAGGAAATTTTGACAACCCCCCTACATCATGGGATGAGGAATTGAATGAGGCCTATAGATCCTAAACCCTTGGTATTGATGCCTCCTTATTTTTAATATATGCCAAATTCATTGGCATGATGTTTAATGAGAAATATGTAGCTCCAAATAAGTCAACAACGTGTATCTAGATAGTCTCAACTCCTTTAAATGGTCCCTCAACTATGAACTCCAATAATGATTTAACAAGGCATACCTATTTTGTTTCCATGGTGTCTTAAATAAGACTAGGCTTCTTATTTTATTTAATATCTATAGGCTCATCAAGGATCTCTTCATATTCTACCCAATCTTTATCTTTGTCCCCCATGGGAAACTCTTTGTCCACCTTCTCAAGAACTTGATACTCAAATTGACCAAGATCTTCAATAAGAGATATCTTAATCTCATCCATGTCCTCTATTATTACCTATCTCTCATCAATACTAGCCTTCTCATTTTTATTGGCCATCCCTAGAGTAGCATTATCTTCTTAAATATATAGAACATCAATGGAATCCCTAGATGGAGATTCAACCTACTGTATCATCTCATCATCTATGTTTGCTATCTAAAGTTCACTAATTTCACTCATGAAATCATGGTAGAGCTAATAAAAATGGTATTATTCTTATTTATGGATGCCCTCTACCTCAATAATAGTGTTTCATGTGTTGTACTCATGGATACCTTTCAATGAAACTTGAGCCTATCCCTTATCTATATCATCTACCATAAGATCTTGAGAAAACTCTTAATTTTGAATAGTTGATATGTTATTAACAAGTTCTTTAGGAGCAACCACTTGATGTACATTTGAGACTTCTTCTTATTGGATCTCATCTCTATATTTCACTTGTTCTTGCTTCTCATCCTCTTTGACATTATCGATGACTAAGACATGTTTTCTCTTTCCAAGTGGTGTTCTAATAATGATATCCTCTTCTTGGTCACTGAAGTCATCCTTATTTTCTATCTCCTTAATTGTATCTTCTTGGTTTACTTCATAGAGGAGAAGCTCTTTCTTAAAGAGTGGCATAGTATATCTCTAAAAATATTAAGCAAGATGAGAGAGGTCCAAATAAGTTACCATAGGTACTTGATTTTTCTCCTTAAGTTTTTCTTATTAGATCACCTTCACCTCCTCTTCCTATTGATTTTTGTCTTCAATGACTCTCCATGAGGGAAATGATATGGGATTTTGAGAGGAAAGGAGTGGAGGCTACATGGTATCTTGTTTGACATCCATAATCACCACTTCCTCCTTCTACCTACTACTTTGAATGGATTTCTAAGATGGAAATGACCTAAATTCTTGAAGAGGGAGGGATGGAGGGTGAATGAGATTGGTTTTCTTGACTGCATGATTTTGTTCCAAGATGGAAAAGATAGAGGTTCCCCTTTGACCTTATTACTTTGGTTTTCCTCCTCTTTCGTTGTATTCATCTCCAAATCTTTGATTTAATTCATTATATTCTCTTCTCCAAGAAGGAAAGGTTTGAGGAACACATGAGAAACTTGGCATACTCAAAGGGGAGCTTGGAATTGTCTCTTGCGGAGGAATGGATGGCACATAAGAGGGATAAGGTGGTTTACATGAAGGAACATAAGATTTTTGAGGTTTGACCTACTATTCCTCAAGGAATGTTAGCTTATCTTCAATGCTTTGAATGTAACCACCTATATTCATCATCTTACCTATGATATTGTACCAATTTTCTCTCTCAATAGGTGTCTATTATTATTTCATTCACTACAGTGATTCTCTCACATGATGAATTAGGTGAGTAAGGGTATTTTGGCCATAACATTTTTTTAGCACAACTATAGTGCATACTTGTCAAGGCTTATTAAACTTGGCTTAAGTGTTGGTATGGATGGCTCATGATAGGGCTAATGAGGAGTTGTATTATGATGGGCTTGCTATTGATATGGAGGACTAGATAAGTATTCTTACATATATGACTGATATGGGTCCCCATATTATTGGTGATGATCATGAGGAAGGCAAGATCTATTCCCTTGATATTAAAGATCATGAGACACTTACCAAGGCTCCTCATAACTTTGACATAAATATTTGTAGGGCTGATTAGGATTATATGGATTATTATGATCATATTTGAGCTATTGATAAGGAGGTGCATCATATTAATATTCACCATAAATTTTAATATTGACTTCATACATTAAATGAGATGTAAATATTGACTAAACTTTTCAATGAGACATACCTAGTCTGGTCATAACTAGAAGCTTTGATTTGGAGTCACCATTGGTGATAATATACTTGCTTCCAAAGTTTGTTTAGAGGAAAGACACACCAATATCTTTCCACTCTTTTTGACCTTGTCCCATCAGGGGATCCATAACTGTTGGAGGTCTAGATTGTCACCTAGATGGAGGTAGCAGTGTTCAGGTCTTTCTTCAAAATCTAGCTCAACATGGGACTCACCCCAGGCTATGGGTATCCTATGGTGAGGTTAGACCTTTAGTATTTTTAATAAGGCTAGCTCCTTTGATGCATCATTTCATCTCCTTTCCACTAATAAAACCTAATAATGACTAGGGAAAAGGGGGAGAGGGATAACATGAAAAGGAAACCTAAGATAAAGATGGAGATACACCTATATTATGGTTGATCCACCCTCCTTGACTTTTAAAACACTAATGAAAAAATTAAAAGACTAGATACAGGATCCCAAATATTTGTCATACATCAGTGTTTCATGAAGAGGTTCACCAAATAATATAAATATGAGGGAAATGAAGGAGAGGTCTAATTCAAGACACTAACTTGCCATAGTATCCACATGCAGGCTTTAATCAAAAGATGTAGAACACTAAACATGACCTACATAACAAGATAAATTAATAACTAGGTGGGATCATGACTTGACAAGGGAGAGACTTCTACCACATGCAAATGTAACATATACACAATATACCAGAATAATGAAATCTAAAATATAGTCTCCTATGCATTTCAAGAGGTTATAAGATCCATCCTGGAAAAGTTTGGTCTTGCCTAAGAGAGGGAATAGAAAAAGCACCAAGAGGATCCATTTTTTTGATCAAAATCCTCTATATATCATAAAAAGGAGAAAGAAAGAGATGTGAATAATGAATTTGAGAGTGGATAAAATATCATCATGATCAAGAAGTGAGGTGGAATCTCATTGATTTCCTTTTGCATGAGTGTCATGATCAACAAATAGACCTCTTTTTTTCTCACTAGTCCTTTATCTCTTCTCATTGGTTAAGGGATCACACTAGAGATAAGGGTGTGTTCTCTTATGTCCAAGTTTGTTTGAGTGGAATAAATGCCCTTGAATACTTCTCCCACTACTTGCCTACCAACTTGAGACCCTAACTCCACTTAACATGATCATGTGGATAAAAACCTCAAATATTGAAATTGATAAGGTCATGCCATAAATGGTGGTTTATACCTACTTTGTTGATGATGGAGCCACATGGATAGATGAAACCCTTTTCTCATTAACCACATATCTACTCCATTTTCATATTTGGATAATAAGCACCATTTATAAATGGAAAACCAATCTAAGTTCATTGGTTCTCCCATAGTTTTCCATATTAATGCAGACTTATAGACCATATATCCCCTTTTATAGATCCAAATAGGTCCAAATAAACCCACTTTATCTCTATAGGATCCAATATTTCACCATACCTAGGTATTTATTTATAAAATTCAAACAATGTCTCTAGAAAGAACCCTACAAGCCATAGAAAATAAAACTAAAGGCCCATATTAAGCTCTAATAGTAGTCCTTTATATTCCTTATATCTGACTAGATCACTCAGACTATTCCATGGCATTTAAATGAGCTTTAATGGTGGTATAATGACCTTGCAATATCTAGTTGTGTCAGTTAAAAATGGCTTCTCAACATCTGTCAAAATTCTTGGGCTCACCTTTATTTTAATTTTTTATTGAAATCTTACAAGGCTCACTAACATATTGACTCATCTTGATTCATTTATTTTGATCTATACAAATTCCCATGAGTCATTGATTCTCTACCAATTAAATGAACTATTAACACTTGTCATGCACACATTTGATTTTAAGATCTTTGACCCCTTTGACCTCCACTCACCATTATAATTGGGACCCACTATTTGAAACCTAATGGCTAGTTTATAGAGCTTAAAATTGATTTTACATAAAATGTATTTAACATCCCATAGACCGTAAAATTTAAGCACAGATAGATTTTTGTAGTATCTTTATTTTAATGTTATTGAAAATATCTTATGTTGTAGGTCCAACTTTGAAGGCCTATAACTTGAGATTAAAAATTCATGGAGGAACCAAATTTTAAAAAATGGGATGAACCCATTTTATCCTCTAGTCCTAGTATCTTTTTAAGTGTGTCTACAAAATACTCAAGTTGACTGGTCCATTCTAAGCTCTAATTACATCTTGATGATGATCTAATTCATTTGGCTAAGTATGGGAAACTTATGAAAATCTTACTAAGGATCCAAAACTAAACATGCATAAATTTTGTCACTCTTTGGTGGATGACCTAAGACTTTACACATAACACCTAGGGACAAAGCTTAAAAAACATATATGATCATTTTTTCCTAAAATTTATGCACATGTGAGATATGACCTTGTCAATATGATCACTCAAATCTTTTGAGCTCCTTGAAAATTGGATAAATATGGAAACTTATTAAATTTTGACTAAGAGGCCAACTTTGGATCTTCATATCTTTTGATGCACTTTAGTGGATGTCCTAAAACTTGGTGCATGTATTATTGGGACTTATGTGAACAAACCCATATGATTGATTCCCCTTGAGTCATCCACATGTGGTAATTATGACATCATTAAAGTGCCTACTTATAATTTATTCTGCTAGACCCAAGATGTTTAGATGAGCACAATGAATAACCATATGAATGTTATGCAGTTACATACTTATTACAAGCACTCCTAACATCCCATAAGGTATTTGCAACACTTTATACCTATCCTAAAGCTTTTTCATCCACTAATTTATCAAACCATGCAATATATTCATATGTGGGCCAAAATGGGCAAACAATACCATATAATATTAGTTATAAGTAATTGAGACAAGGTTAGTCACAGCCAAATTATGGGAATTATTTATTCCTAGTGGTTTATGATGAAACAAATTCCATTTAATTTTGATTTTATGACATGTGGATTCATGGGATATTTCATTGAGATTTTTATATGTATTTTAGTTTATTATAAAATTATTAATCCTTATTCCAATATTTCTTACATTCACTAGTGACCTATATGTTTGTGTAGAGTTTTAATGCAAAGCATCGCAAGGTATTTTGAGAGGTTAATGTTTTCACTTTTTCATTATGGACATTTCTAGTTTTATATGAGTAATAGGGGTATTATAGGGTCCCACAAGATGCATTGAATTCATTAGGAGTCTTTTAGGTTATGTGTTTCTAGGCCTTTTTTATTTTCCCTCTAAAAATCATAATTTGAAAATTTGAAATTTGTAACTAGGCTTGTGAGGTGTTTTGAGTCTTTTGTGTAATGTAAATGATGTTAAATGATTTTAAATGGTTTAAAATGTCCTAATAATGTGTGAAAGAGGTTTTTTAATGTGAATAACATGTAAAATAACAATATGAGCCACTAAAGACAATTTTTAACTACCACCTACATGGGAGTTGGTCATGAAGAAGGAGTTTCTTATTTGTTGGGCATAATAAAAAAATATAAATGGATGTAGATGAGGAGTGTGTGTTTATGTTAGATTATATCAGAGGAATGTTTTGAGGAGATAGAGTAAGAGGTTTGAATAAATAGAACAAAGATAAGGAGTTCAAAAAGAACCATGTCTACATTCCAAATTTTGTATATGGTTATTGTATGTGATTGAGATCAATCAATGAAAGAGTTATTTGAAAAAGTGAATTGAGTTCATAGTGATTATTGGTAAGTGTTACATATTATTATTATTATTATTATTATTATTATTATTATTATTATTATTATTATTATTATTATTATTATTATCATGATTACTATGATCATCATCATCATCATCATCATCATCATCGTCTTCATTTTATATTAATATATAATGTATTTTGTTTGTTACCCTATAGGTTAAAGTTCAAATATGATAAAGATAAATTTGTTCTTACACAGTCAGGAATATGAAATAAAGATGGTTTTAGAAGTAATTATTGAGTTTTTTTAATATTAAAAATAGTATTTAGTTTTCATTTATTATAAAAATAACTTTATATGTTTATACATCTATGTATAATTCAAAGAGTCTCACAAAACCTTCACACTTTGTCATACATGCACACAAAAATATGTAAATCAACAAGACAAAGAAATTTCATGATTATTCAAGGCCTTAAAGTGTTATGATAGGTTTAAATAGGGTATAAACGACACTAAAATATTATTATAATCCTTTATATATTAAAATTTTAAGTATAATTTAAAGAGATAACTAAAAACATCACAGTCTAGTTAGAAGTAACAAGAACTCTACAAAATTGTTTGTTGGGGATATTGCATGATTATTCAAGACTAAATAATGTTGATAAAGTTGAAGATAGGTTTTTAATAGATTTTAAAAGTTTTGGAAGTGGTTTAATTAAGATAAATTTAACAAAATCCCTTTTGTTTGTTCTTATCCCAATATAGTCCTGTACAAACTATGATTAGGGTTTGAAAATAGAAACTATAATAAATTTTGTTCCATAAATAGGTTTAAACTTAGTACATTGCCTTATCATATGGTTTATACAAATGTGGGATTGATTTAGGCATTAGAGACCTAATTTCTATTGAGGTGAGGTGAGTTAGTAGCATTGCATTGAGAGTTGAGCCTTAAAAATTTAGGTGGAATTTTAAGTATATAAAAATATGTATTTATTTTTCCAAATTACTCTATATATTTTCAAACTAACAAGATTTATGAAAAATAAGACTACTAAAAAAGAGTCCTAATAGAAAAAAGGGTAGATTATTGGAGAGTTATTATTTGTAGATTGTGTTATTAGATTTGATGTTTATGTGAGTAAAAATATGTAGATGAATTCCCATGGGATCCATATTTATGGATTTAACCTTTGAATCATGGTCTAGGTTTTTAGGCCTATGAAGTTATATGATATTGAGAAAATTAGAAATAAGGGAGAACATAGTCTTGAATGTGGTGTATAAGATAATGGTTTGTGTAATACAGAGGTAAAATAAAGAAGAATAATATGATAGAGATGATGGATGATATGTTTCAGCATAAAAGAGGACTAGATTAATGAAAATAGGTTTAGGATCCCAGTGAAGATAAGAGTGTTAAAGTGTGATAATAAACAAGTAATGTACTTGCATGAATCAAGTCAATCCGAGTCATTAACAAAATTAAGGTAGAAATTAGATCTAGGGAGATTTATAAGGAAGTTTTAGGAATAAAATACTATATCAAGTGGTATCAAACTAGGTAATTTATTGGATTGGTTTATTTTTTTTAATATTAAAAGTTACTATTTGAGATTTTTAAAAGTTGGAAATGGATATTGAATGAATTCAAGTTGTAGGAATGAGTTAGATATGTAAAAAAATGTAAAATATTGTCATAGGGACTCCCTAATAAGAGAGGAGAAATAATCCAAGTACAGAGTTGTTATTCCAAGGTGAGAAAGACTTAGACATGAGTGTCAATAGAATAGGTAGAGGAGATAACCTAGGTTGAGACACCAAATCAAGGTGAAAAATACTTGCTTAGGATATTATGAATATAGATAAGGAAAAATAGAAGAAGTATTGGATAAGTTAGTGTACTATAATGAGAGAAATAATTAGAAAGAACCAAATAGAAAAGGGTTGGTGGTTGAATAGGAGATGAATGAGATAGATCAAAGGCTAGAGAAGATAAATATCTTGGTGGAGCTCATTCAAGAAGAGGAATTATAAAGGTATAGTTAGGTAATGTAGAAGAAGATATTTAAGTGGCCTATAAGGATACTCATAGAGAGAAGATGGAAGATTATCAAGAGAGATAATGAGAAGAAAAATAGTTATTTATGTAGGCATGTCAAGGAGGAGATGGATAATTTCATGAGGGATGAACAATTTGGTAGAAAATAGGAAGGTGACCATCACCTTATAGATAATGAGATTGTCATGGAGGAAAATCAACCTAGAAGGATAAGATGGAGGACAAAAATCTTCAATATTTTACATCTAAAGATTTCATATCAAGTGTGTATATAGGAAAAAAAGTGAAGGAGGAATAAGTAGATGTTGACAACATGAAATTTGAAAGAATGAATAAAATAAACCATTATAAACATGATTATGTTGAATAAGAATATGATTAGGTATCCATATATAGGTATTTTCAATAGGAGGTGCCTAATTGGGAACATAATGAAGAGGAAATTAGAATAAAAAAAGGAATGGTAAAAATATAGTGTCATGTAAAAAAGAATAAAAGAATAAAATCAAAGGTTTAGTAGTCATGAAGATTAAAAATGCTAAACATCAAAATATAAAGCAAACACAAGGACAAATGTATGAGGACAAGCAGGTAGATTGTAAAATGATGAAACAATAAAAAATGAAGATAAAGGATATGGTTTGAATAATAAAAAACTATATAAGTATATGGTGAAGTATATAGAAAAATAAAACATAGATATAAGGTATGAATCAATTCAATCTAGGTCAAGA